>PVJC01033410.1:0-19377 GCA_004026665.1 Murina feae | reverse complement strand
CGGAGCTGAGCTGAGGGGCGCAGCTTCACTTTCTCTCCTGCCGCAATGGAAAGGGCTGTTTACTCAGGTCCGGGAGTGGCGGCCGCCATGTTGGCTGGGCTAATTTGCATACAGCCGCTCTGATTGGCTGGTGGGCGTGGCTTACCCTGTCTCGGAGAAACGGTTAATTTTAATATTTCGCTTTTATTAGTTTAGATGTCTCCTTTTTCCCCTGATTGACACCCCCCTTCGCCACTCCCACCCCCAAGGGCAAGCCCCCACTGCCCCAGTGTCTGTGTCCATTGGTTATGCTACTATGCATGCATACAAGTCTTATGATTGCTCTCTACCCCTACCCCTGTCATTTGTCTCTGGATCTATTCTTGTTCATTAAATTATGTTGTTCATTATATCCCACATATGAGTGAGATCATGTGATATTTATCTTTCTCTGACTGGTTTATTTCATTTAGCATAATGCTCTCCAGTTCCATCTATGCTATTGCAAATGGTAAAAGTTTCTGCTTTTTTACAGCAGCATAGTATTCCATTGTGTAAATGTACCACAGTTTTTTAATCCATTCATCTGTTGATGGGCACTTAGGCTGTTTCCAAATCTTAGCTATTATAAATCGTACTGCTATGAACATAGGGATGCGTATATCCTTTCTGATTGGTGTTTCTGGTTCCTTGGGATATAGTCCTAGAAGTGGGATCACTGGGTCAAATGGAAGTTCCATTTTTAGTTTTTGAGGAAACTCCATACTGTTCTCCACAGTGGCTGCACCAGCCTGCATTCCCATCAGCACTGCACGAGGGTTCCTTTTTCTCCACAGCCAGCGCTTGTTTGTTGATGGCAGCCATTCTGACAGGTGTGAGATGGTATCTCGTTGTTTTGATTTGCATCTCTCGGATAATTAGTGTCTTTGAGCATGTTTTCATATGTCTCTCGGCCTTCTGTATGTCCTCTTTCGAAAAGTGTCTATTTAGGTCCTTTGCCATGTTCTTCTCAAGAGCACTTATTTCCCACACGTGGCCAGCACATCAGTCAGAGGTGCTCCTTGAGGCACCTCTGAGACGTTTAGCAGAAGCCTAAGATTTCCATTTCTAACTCAAAAATGCAAACAAATCCTTTACTTGGAATTTGCAGCCAATCACTTTTTGGTTCTTAGAAGTGGCAGGCAGACTTCCAGTTTCTACTATGTAAGGAGCTTAGAAGCTGCTGTTCTGTCCCAGCAACAAGGAAAAGACTGGACCAACTGGAGAAATAAACAGGTGTCCCTAGATCTGTGAGAGATGTGACGTCACAGGGCAGATCACTGCCTCCAAAACGGGAGAGATGGATGAAAGGTGAATCCAGAAAATCACCACTTCCTGGAACATCAGCATCGGTGGGAACCAGCCAGGCCAGGGAAACCTGACCTGGAATTGGCCCATTGCTGGAGGCTCAGTGTGTGGATGGATCTGAGAGCCAACTACAGCATAGGAGTCCCCACACTTTTGTGAGTTTTAACTCCAGGAGCCTGACAGGTTCTCACAGTGGGTATCAGAGGAAAGTCCCCTGTGCTTCCAGCAGGAGGAAGCAGGGACAGGGCACCATTTTGAAATAAGTCAGAGCACTCTCTTGTTCCTAACAAGGTCTGCCCTCAGGCTAACTGGTTAGCCAAAGCCTAATCTGCTGGTTTTGGTGGCTGTTTTTTAAATGTATTTTATTGATTTTTTGCAGAGAGGAAGAGAGAGGGATAGAGAGTCAGAAACATCAATGAGAGAGAAACATCAATCAGCTGCCTCCTGCACACCCCTTACTGGGGATATGGCCGCAACCAAGGTATATGCCCTTGACCAGAATCAAACCTTGGACCCTTCAGTCCACTGAGCCAAACCAGTCAGGGTTCTGCTGGTATTATCAGAGCCTAACTGGCCGGGGGAAAGGAAATAGCCAACTCCAGCCCCTTCTAGCCACCCTGCCCCACCTAAGGGGGTGAGAAGATGAACAGAGGAACTCTTGTGACATTCACCGCCTCACCAAAGGACTGAGACCTAATCACACGACTCTAGAATGATTCTCCTCCCCTCCCATCTCACCACCACATTACTAAGGGCCTATTGACAGCAGTTCCTTTTACCCGATACATCATGTCAGGTGATGAGGGGGAAAAACAACTACAAGGCACACTAAAAAACACCATTTGAAGAGACAGGGCAAGTATTGGAACTAGACTCACATATAGTAGGAATGCTGGAATGATCAGACCAGGGATGCTGGAATTATCAGACCAACAATCTGTGGTGATTATGCGAAATGACCTGATGGATAAAGTAGACAGCATGCAAGAACAGATGGGCAATGTGAGCAGAGACGGAAATTCTAAGAATTTTTAAAAATGCTAGAGATAAAGAAACAAACACTGTAGCCCAGCCCGTGTGGCTCAGTGGTTGAATACTGACCTGTGAACCAAGAAGTCATTGGTTTAATTCCCATTCAGGGTACATGCCCAGGTTTGGGGCTCAATCCCTGGTGGGGGACATGCAAGACGCAGTCAATTGATGTTTCTCTCATCATTGTTTATATCTCTATCCCTCTCCCTTACTCTCTCTTCAAAATGAATAAAAAAAATATTTAAAAACAAAACACTAACAGAAATGAAGAATTCCTTTGATGGGGTTATTAACAGACTAGATGTGGCTGAGGAAGGGATCTCTGAGCTTGTGAACACAATAATAGAATCTTTATAAAACAAAACACAATGAGAACAAAGACTGAAAAAAAATAGATTGTCCAAGAACTGTGAGACAATTACAAAAGGTATAACATACATATAATGGAAAGGGCAGATGGAAAAGAGAGAAAGCAATAGAAGAAATATTTGAAACAAAAATGACTGAGAATTTCCCCCAAATTCATTTCAGGCACCAAACCACAGATCCAGGAGGCTCAGAGAGATCAAGCAGGAGAAATGCAAAACAAAAAAAGAACTACTTCTAGGCACATCATATTTAAATTGCAGAAAACCAACTATAAAGAAAAAATCCTGATGGAAATCAGGGGGGAATCTCCTTACCTATGGAAGAGCAAAAATACTTGCATGGTCATGGTTCCCCTCAGCAACCACGCAAGTGAAATACCTTAAGTGTTGAGAGGGAAAACCCCACCAACCTAGAATTCTGTTCCCTGCAAAATTACCCTTCATAAGTGAAGGAGAAATAAAGACTTTCACAGACAAACAAAAATTGATGGGATTTGTTGCCAGCACATCTGTCTGGTGAGAAATGTTCAAAGAAGTTCTTCATTTAGATGAAGATGGTCAAAAGGTACAAACTTCCAGTCATAGGACAAATTAGTCCTAAGGGTGTAACATACAACAGGATGAGTGAAGTGAACACTCTCTGTGGCACAGTTAAAAGTTGTTGAGCAAGCAAATCCTGAGTTCTCCTCACAAAGAAAAAAACATTTGTTCCTCTTTTTGCACCTTTAGGCAATGATGGATGTTCATTAAACTTATTGTGGCAATTACTTCATAATATATGTAAGCACATCATTATGCTGTAGACAGTAGTCTTATACAGTACCACGTGTCAATTATATCTCAATAAAACTAGGGGGGTTAGAGAAAAGAAAAGTAATATAGGTCATAAACTTAGATCTACATAAAGAAAGAAAAAGTACTGGAGAAAGAAAAAATGAAGGTAAGATAAAGAGTTTTGATTTTCTTATTCTTAATTGACCTAACAGATAACAATATGCTCCAAATAATAATCACAACGCTATATTAAATTATGTATTCATAATTATGTATTCAGATAAGCTTATGTATATATGCTTATCTATATAAATAAAAGCGTAAGCAACCATTACAACCGAACGACTGGAATGACCAGAATGACCCAGTTACTATGATGTGCACTGACCACCAGGGGGCAGACTCTCAATGCAGGAGCTGCCCCCTGGAGGTCAGTGTGCTCCCACAGCCAGCTTCCTATACCAGCCAACCTCCCAGGTCCCTCTCCCTGGCCTGCCAGCCCTGATCACCCAATCAGAACCTCCCTCAGCCCCGATCACTAGCCAGGCCAAGGGATCTCACCTGTGAACAAATTCATGCCCTGGGCCTCTAGTGTGTGTGTGTATAGTATATGGGTATATATATAGTATATGTGTGTGTATATATGTGTGTGTGTATATATGTGTATATATACATATATACACATATATACACACACACATATGCTTATGTATAAGTGAAATGAAGGACAGCAATCACTCAAGGGATGAGGGGGAGGAATTCGGGTTATTTTGCTACCATAAGATACTACTAGCACTACCTATGAATCTGTATCATGTTATTTGAAAGTGAACTTGGATCAGTTGTAAAGATATCTAATCTAATAAAAGAGTAATATGCAAATTGACCCTCACTCCGTTACACCCACAAGCCACACCTGCCTATCAATCAAGCGCAAATATGCAAATTAACTCAACTAAGATGGTGGTGGCCACAGAGCTGGAGTTGCCCCAAGCAATGAAGGAAGACAGGGCCCTATGAGTTCTACTCAAGGATACAAAGTTTCAATTATAGAAGATAAACAAACCCCAGATACCTGCTGGGCTGGGACCTTGGGTTGCTGGGGGCAACCCAGGCTTCAAGTGAGGGACCACAGCAACAAAGTTTCAATTATAGAAGTTAAATAAATCCCAGATACCTGCTTCCAGCCAGGAACCCCAGTAGGGACCCGAACCCTGAAGGGGATGTGGGCAGCCTGAAATGGCCCTCTGCCCCTCACCCAGGCTGGCCAGGCACACCAGCAGGTGGACATCCCTCAGACTGTGAGAGGGCACAGGCTGGACTGATGGCCCTCCTCCCCCCTTCCCAAGTGCACAAATTTTTGTGCACCAGGCCTCTAGTAAAGATATAAATAGAGATATCGATATAGTAGTCTATAAATATATACTGCAAATTTTAGGGCAACCACTGAAAAAAGAACCATGGGCACCCAGCCCACAACGGAGAATCTGGGCAAGCACCATCCACCGAGGAGGAGAGAGAGACTGGGCTCAGGACACGTGCTGCACCATGGGGCTCGAGGCAGCTGTGTGCACTCAAGCCTCTAGCCAGAAAAAGGATATTTTTACTTCCTCGCTTGGCCACACCTGGCACCATGACCTTCCCTTCAGTTGCCCAACAGTCATAACCTCAGTGGCTTCCACACCTCTGGGACCTTTTGCAAATGACTGTGGTTTGCCATTTACTTACCTGTTGGCTTCTATGCCCATGGCATCCTGAAGCCAGATTTCAAAGACGAAAACCACAGGTGTTTGTCCCAGTCACACCTGCCTCCCCGTGGGTGACACAGAGTCTGGCTCAGAGTTTCACAAGAGAGTAGGGAGGAAAAAGATGAAGGGAGGATGAAGGAGAAGGAAAGAAGAAGGGAGGGAGGGAGAGGAAGGAAAGAAGCTTCTTAGACGTTGAGATGAATCTCTGGAAAAGTTTGCCATGAACTGTAAAACAGGGTAAGGATCAAAGTTCTGTCTTTTCACTGCTTCAATGCTTATAAAATGTGTGTGTGTGTGTGTGTGTGTGTGTGTACATTGCACAGTATAAGAGTCAACGATGGAGCTTCTTAAGTCAAACAGACCTTCATTCAGATCCCACTTACTAGCTCTATGTTCTAGGCAAATCCCTTCAGCAAGCCTCAGTTTCTTCGTCTATCAAATGGGGGTAAATGGTGGCAACTACGTTGTAAGGACTTAGTGAGATCACATACGTAAAACCCTTGGAACAAATCTCTCACAGATAATCAGCTCTACGGTAGTGTTACTATTATTATATCATTACTGTTTCATTATTAGTACCAATTGATGTAAATGTCCACCAGATCAGGTAGCTTAGAAGCCGAGGGTGGAGAATAGGGGAGGGATGGGTCTGAGGAACAGAGGACCTATAAAGCAAAAAGAACAGTCCTTGCTCCTGATCCTTGGGTGTTAGCAGGAAGCTGTTGACCCACTGGTTGTTGTGCTGGGAAGGAAGGGGAAGGACTGTGCAGCCCTTGGACAGAGCCCAGACTGCTGTGCACCTGGCACCTTCTCTCCAGTCACCACACCCCATCACGGAATTGGGGAACAGCAGGAAAGGGTAACTGCACAGATCCAAGGGCCAAGGGAGAGCAGGGAGGCTGGGGTGGGGAGTGCTAGAACACTGCTGATAATTAAACTGAAAACACTTCAGTCTGGAATGATGAAGTCTGGCCAGAGAGGGGATGACATTAAACTAATCTCACTCACAAAAGCTGCCTCTCAGCTGGGCATCCATGTGGACCAAAGCCCCGAGCTCTGCCCGTACAGGCCAAAGTGACACGCTGGAAAGAGGAACTGTTAGGACAAACAGGATCGGGAGCAGGCATTGTCCTTCAGTAACAGGATGGGTAACATCATTCGTTCCGTCGGTCGTTTCATGTGTGTGACCCGACCACCGGAGGAAAGCACAGCTGTAGGCGTTGTGGTTCAAGCAGCAAAGAGCAGGCATGGTTCATTCTCTCCAGAAGTTCAAAGGCAGGGAGGCCCCTTCGTGCAAGGTGCTCTCTCCTCCCAGAACCCCTTCCAGCCCTGGGACAGCAGGTGTCAGGGTGAGACCAGCCTCCCGCACCTTGCCACTGATCAGGGAGCGTGCTGTCATTTTCCTTTATGTTTTGTGTTTTACACAGCGTATTAGGCTAAGGTGACCAGACGTCCCGCTTTTGGTGGGACAGTCCCGATTTTTAACAATTTTCCCCGCGTCCCGTGGCATTGTAAAAAAGTCCCGATTTTTGGAAAGAATGAACGACAAGCTAGGGAACGGTGGGAGAACGGGAAGGGAAGATACGGTTTTCGGCGGCCAAGCGGTCAATGGTGTCCCGCTTTACCAATGTTAAAATCTGGTCACCTTATATTAGCTAAACCATAGGCGATTGCCATTTTTATAGTTTGAAAATGGTCAAATGTCAATGATTTCAGACGATCCCCCTAATGTGTTCTAGCTGGTCCCCTGGGGCCCTGGGGCTTGTGTTCTAGAGAACCTCAGCTTATTTCAGTTCCTCAAACTGCCTGGCTCCCAGGTCTTCAAACTCTCCATCCGGCCAGCGCAGGCTCCTCAACGGTGTCACTTGTGATTGGGCTTCCTCCAGGAAATGCCACCTGACCCCTCGCTTTCGGGCTGGTTCGTGTGCCCCCTGAATTTTCCTAAGGGACCATCTTCTTCCAACATTCATGATGACAATAATAGCTGGCACTTAGAATTTACTACATGCCAATGCCAGAAACTTCTAACATTCTAGTATGTCTAATGTGGTAGGTTTGTATGTCTCTTAACCACAGCTGGCAATGCTTCAAGGCCACACCTTTGCGTGGGTGTAATGGTGCAATAAAGGCCTGCAGAGATAGAGATATCATTTACTCCTCACAGCAACACTATGTGGGGCCTCTGATGATTAACCCCATGTTACGGACAAGAAAACTCAGACCTAGAGATGACTGATCAGCTCAAGCCCATATTGCTAATAAGTGCAGCCCCAAGATTTAAACCCTGTCTGTCTTCCTCTGCAGCTCGTGCATTTGCCGCCACCCTCTCCTCTGACATTGGAGTCACTGCTGTTTGCTTGCTGCCCTGCCTCGCTGGACTGAAAGTTTTTTGTAGGCAAGGCCAATTCTAGGCTGCCCTGCAGTGTATCTGCGGGGCCAACTTTAATGGCATCTGGTACAAAGAAGATGCCAAACGCATCCTTTGTTTTCTGGACTTGACAGGAGGAATAGAAAATCAGGAGATGTTGCCCAAAGTATCAAGGGATGTGCAATATTTTAAAAAAATGTTATGAACCGTGGCTGATTAGATGGCTTTCACATCAATAAAAGGGAGGGAACATAGAATTAAGAGGAGAAAAGCAGGAACGGGACTTTACTGAGTCCATTCTGAGGGCCAGAGAGCATCACCATAGCTTTTCCCAGCAAAACTAGTTCAATGGCGGAGTAAAGGATCACAGTGACCTTTCTTGCACGTTGATGTTCTTAGAGTAGTAGGCAAGAGAAAACCGAGGCATTGCAACCCTCTGGAAGACATCCAATCCACAGACCTTCCCATAAATAGTGTGATTCTTATCATTTTAATATTAATTTGCTACTTCATTGACTATTTACTATGTACTTAGTATTTATTTATTTATTTTATTTACCAGTATTTTTTACCAGGAAAAGGTATTGGACCTTATGTCCTAGGGTGACACAGTCCAATATGGCAGCCACAAGCCTCACGTGCCGTTGAGCACATGAAAGGTAGCTCCTCAGGTGGACATGTGCTGTGCGCATGAACGACATGGCAGGTGTTGAAGACTTAGCCCAAGAGACAAATATAAAATATGTCATTCACAATCATTTTGTATTGATTTTATATTGAAATGATCATATGATGGACACACTGAGTTGAATAAAACACATAACTTATTTCACCTGTTTCTTTTTATCTTTTTAATGTGGCTCTTAGCAAGTTTTTTTTAATGTATTTTACAGAGAGGAAGGGAGAAGGATAGAGAGTTAGAAACATCGATGAGAGAGAAACATCCATCAGCTGCCTTCTGCACACTCTCCACCGAGGTTGTGTCCACAACCAAGGTACATGCCCTTGACCGGAATCGAACCCAGGACCCTTGAGTCCGCAGGCCGACGCTCTATCCGCTGAGCCAAACTGGTCAGGGCTTAGCAAGTTTTTAATTTCATGTGTTACTGCATTATATTTCTTCTGGTAGCCCTGTTCTAGAAGTTTCTGAGCTAGAAATAAATAGGAGCATTAATACAATGCCTTGCATTGATGAATGCCTTGATGAGAAATGTCTCAGGGCAGGAAGAGGGAGTGAGATGGGAGGTGGGGGCTCGTAGTATTTCACAGAGGTTGTACCTGAAAGGCATTTCTGAAAAAGTAGGATTTGATTACCCAGGAGCGTTCTTTCACCGTGTTACCAGCCAACATGCTGAATAAACACTCAGAGGGAAACTGAGGGAATAAAAACGGTTGAAATGTTGTGTGTCTTCCATGGCAGATTTCTCGACTAGGAGCCAGGAATAATGATTTCCCCTGAACACAGTCAGCAAAGATCAAAGAAAAATCTTATTTAGGCACAAGTAATAAAGATCTCACAAAGAGATTTCCCCTTCCCCCTAGCTATTTGCACCCACATCATCTATTTTTATTTAATTCCGATAAAATGAAACCCCTGTCTCATGATGGAAGGGGGAGGGGGGAAACCAGAACTCCGTGTACCCAAGGGCCTAGTTCAGTTCCCAATAACTGTTTTGTGTATGGACAGCATGAATGCCGAGGGGTGCAGAGGAGTGGAAATCCTGTTTGAAGTGGGCAGGACCCCCGGTGAAGAGTATTGCTATTACTGGACGAGGGTAACTTGAGCACCTCTCCGTAGTGTGGTAGAAAGACTGCAACGCAGACTAGAGAGTTCTGCCCAAGGGAAGTGAAAGCAAACAGAAATCCAAGCAGTGGCCCTGCAGAAACTATGAATGTGGTTGAACTCTGATCCTCAGGAAGCCTTTCAAATGCCAGGTGGGTACAGTCAGAGAGGCTGCTTATTAGTTGATGAATTCCATCACTGACGGTTGCCACGGGCTCGCTGCACCTTAATTCAACAGGACCGTGGTCACAGCGTTGGTCTGTATGAGAACAATGAGATTTTGTACATGGCTCCAGGGCTGTGTTTTGTGGATTCAAATCCAATCAAATAAATCATTTCAATGGTTTTGCTTTCCTAGTCAGGGAGCCCTGGGTATGCCACAGACATATTGTGTGGTGGACACCAAACCCCACACTCTACAGCCTTGACATGGACCAGGATCCCCGATGCTGTGGGAACGAGGACCGTGCCCACCATTTCGGGGAGAGCTCTGTGTTTGTGTTCGTCCTGGATCTTGGCTGTGCATGAATCAAAGACTCTGTCCCTTCTCATCCCTCCAATGAAAGGACAACAAAAAGAACGGAGAAGAAAGAAGGGGGAAAAGCAGTTCCTTTGTTTTCTAAAATTATTTCCAGTTTTTCCCAGTGATTTTTAAAAATAGACACGTGGCCAGTGGCTTCATAGTCGGCTCCTGAGACTGACTCACACGGATGAGACATTGTTGGGGGGCGGGGGGAGTGCACTAACTAGGGGAGCCGTGGGAAACCGTTTTCTTCTAGTCACTAATAGGTTATGCTTTTAAAAATGAGGCTGTGGCCAAAGTTCTCAGAGACCTTTTACGAAGGAGAAGTTGGCTTAGTATTTCTGACGGTTGGCACTTCAAAACATAAGAGCAGTTGGTCTCAGCTGCCTGGGGACAGGTCCCTGTGCCTGAAGGCGTATTTGGAAAAGCAGAACTGGCTCCTTCCTTCCCACAGTCACACCCACCTCATCTCAACTCCCCCACGACTGGTCTGCAGTTCACAGAGAGATCAGCTCTCCGACTGGGGTGGGGGTGGGGGGGAAACAATACCAGTAAAGGAAACCCCGAAGCACCCAGCGACAAACATTCAAACAAGAAGGTCACACCAAAATTTCATTCGGAAGGAAACAGGTCCTCAGGACAAACAAAACAGAAACGGCTGGAAGATGCAAACAGGATAATATTAATGTGCTAAGCTGGAAAGCAATTAATCAGCCTCCTTGCTTCCTTAACTTCCAGCTGTAGAAATATGCCAAGGGGGAAACACGGCCTCCCCGAGTCCTGTGAAGTGTAGGAAGAGTGCTGTTTTGACTCCAAAGCCAAGGTTGTAGGTGGGGGTGTGGGGTGGTGGGGTGGGCGGGAATGTGTGCCCTCCCTAACAACGGAAGACTGCAGGATCCATTCTCAGGTATAAACACTCAGAACCTCCCCCAAGCACATAATCACATTTCTCTCTCTCTCTCCCTCTCCCTCTCTCTCTCTCTCTCTCTCTCTCTCTCTCTCTCTCTCTCTCTCTCTCTCTCTCCCCCCCCCCCGCCCCTGTAGTTTATACTATTCATATGTACATCGTAATGAATATTAGTGTGGTCTCCCACTTTTAAAAGAATGCTGACTTTTTCTGGAAGGATCCAAAGCTTTCCCCCTAAGAAGAAAGCATCTTTTGGGAGATACTTTACTGGCCAGGAAGTGTATGTATGTGTCCATTTCAGCAATTGTGAGATCTGAAATAAGAATATGAAAAGCCATCCATGGGTCGCGATCACCACAATGTCGCCCAGGAAAAGCCTGTTTCTACAAACAGAAAAGGAACAAGCCCGGCATTCTTACCCAAAAATGCTAACGCGGGTCTTGCGTAATAAATCATGAATCTGTTCCAAAAGTCAAACAATGTTTGCTCCAAAAAGTGACACTCTGAAAGTTGCCTCCAACTGGTTTAGATCAAGAAGTGAATTTTCTCTCTCTCTCTCTCACTTGGGAAGTAAACACGGACTATAAATCTCTTTTAAGAGATGAATCATGTAGCCCCTGCCTCTGACACGGGTTAGGTCATTTGTTTGTTTCTGGGATACGATCTACCCTTGACTACAGCTGGGCTCCACAGTTTGTTCAAACGTTTTCTGGCAATTACTGATTTGTTCAGACAGAGACCAGAAGCTTAAATCCCACTGAATTAACCGGTTGGGTTATTACCAAGTGGAACAGAGCCAGAAAGCTAGAACGTCTATACCACGCACGTGTGGGACAGAATGTCTGCCTTCACAGGGAGAGGATGGTTTCTGAGCTCTCACCCACCAGTCAGCTCAATGAACTGGAAATGTTTTTCCTTCCTGGTTTTGGGGTGTGTATGTGTGTGTGTGTGTGTGTGTAACAGCAGGAATAGAAGAGATTAGTAATTAACCAAGGTAAGCAATTCCTTTTCCTCTTGGAACTCGCTAGAAAATAAAAATAGCCATCTCTTTCTTATGCTATTGACATCACTTCTGTTAACCAATAGACCAAAAAGAAAGAAAGTGAAGGAGTGAGGGAGAGACTAAGAACAACAATATGATGCTCCACACCCACAGAGGAAATAACCCAGAGACAGCATGTGGGTGCAAAAGGTCAGAAGTCACCAAGTAGCTTTCATACTCGATTCATTGAAGAGTGTGTTTAAACAATGCCTCCAGCATGTGCAGTCACAGTTGATCCAGGACTTTCACGTGTGATATTGATTGGTTTGTCTGATATCATTAATGATCTCTCCCAGTGGGGGAAGCCAAGGGCTAAAGAGAAGAAGTCATTTAGGAGATGGTACACGTGTACAAGGTGGGGCCAAACGAACCTTGATCTTTTAGTCTCAGTTTGCAGTTCTTACTGTGACACCAGGCGGTTTTCATCCCTTCTGGTTCTGCTGTGACATTCACACACAGCTCATGTTTTCATGGGGTTCCCTCAATTTGTATGACCCGCCACATTATGTTGTGGGAACGAAAACAGTGCACTGAATGGTCACCACTGCAGTGGTTCCCAGGACAGCATGGATCACAGCTGTAGGCCCACCTCCTTGTCTTGTGCTCAGAAAACACAGGGCAGTGGGTGGTGGGCCTACTTGCCCACCCAGCTCTCTCACACCTTAGAAATGGTTTTCGAGATCTTGTCAGCCAGGAGACATTTGGCAACATCTGGAGACATTTTTGGTTGTCACAGCTGGTGGAGAGGGGAGTTAGTACTGAAACCTAGCGGGTGGAGACCAGGGATTCTGCTAAATGTCTCACAATGCACTGGGCACCCCCACTGCAAAGGATTTTGTGGCCCAGAATCTCAGAATCCTGCTCAAGTCACATGACCAGTGGACTTGACCCACATCAAGGATGGGTAGGGGACCCAAGAATGACCACATGAGATACCCTGCCTCAAGGAGCTTTCACCAGAGATACTAGGAACATGATCTCCATTTCTCTCTCAGATCAAAATCTTAAGTGCACTCCTCTACTTGTTTGGCTCAGTGGATAGAGCATTGGCCTTCGGATTGAAAGGTCCTGGGTTTGATTCCAGTCAACATACCTGTGTTGTGGGCCTACAATGTGCCTGGGTTGTAGGCAAGATCCCCAGTAGGGGCGTGCAGGAGGCAGTCAATCAATGATTCTCTCTCATCATTGTTGTTTATATCTCTCTCCCACTTTCCCTTCCTCTCTGAAATCAATAAAAAAAAAATCCTATCTAATAAAAGAGAAACATGCAAATTAGCTGTCCCTCCATTACACTCAAGCCATGCCCACAAGCCACATCCATAAGCCATGCCCACAAGCCAATGAGGAGCAAGTATGCAAATTAACCTGACAAAGATGGCAGGTAATTTGCATACACAGAGCAGAGTGGGATTGCCAGCAGCTTGGGAGGACGTGGCTCCCTTGATCACCTGAGGGAGAGCAGAGCAGGAGAGCCAGAGGATTATGGCTCCCTCAGTTAAGGAAAAAACAGCATGAGGAGCACCAGGAATGCTGGGAATTATAGTTCTCCTAGACACTAGAGCAAAGTGAGCCTGGAGCAAGTTACTTTTGTGGTGGGGGGATGGAGGGAAAGCACAGGTGAGAGACATAAGTAAAATTAGAGTGTCTAGGAAAAATTAATGGCAAGATATCCTAAAACTTCAAGGAACTCTCCACCAATGGAGCAAAGAAAAAAAAATGCCTCTATTATTCTGTAAGCAACAAACCAAACTGGGTTGGGAGTCTCAGACAACTCGCTCATATGATTGCAAAGACAGACAGAAACTCCAGGATTGGATAGGGCTCCCCTGAGAGCTCCCAGATTGGAGAAGGTGCAGGTAGGGCTGAGGGACCCCCTCCCTAACCCCACCCCCTTCCCAGTGCATGAATCTTCGTGCACCGGGCCCCTCGTATTTAAATAAATAAATAAAGGTCTCCCTTCTTTGAAAACCCCCTCCAGCTGCCTGTAGGAAATAGGGCTTTCCATCCCCACTTGTTAGCATTCCCTGTCCCCTCACCTGCCCCCCCCATTGCTTCATGTGGCATCATAGCCATTTGACAAGCAATGTGCTTTTCTTGTTCATTTATTTCTCTGTTCTTGCCATCTCCCTAGCACCCGAAATAGCCTATGACTTGTAGTAAGTCATCAATCAAAATATTTGTTGAGAGGAATGAATGAAGAATGATGATGAAATGAATGTATGGTTAATTAATAGATACAAACCAAGATCATGCCAAGTATAAAATTTCTTCCTTGGACATCTGTGCAAAATAAGTTAGGAGAATAATCTATATATATAAAAGCCTAAGTGACCATTAAGACCGAACAACCAGAATGACCAGAATGACTGGACGACTGCCCAACCGGTGGTAGCTATGATGCATACTGACCTAGACCTTGCTGCTGGGGACCTGACAACCCCAAATCTGGTTCACCTGCACTCTGGACCCATACAGGAGGAAGGAGGGAGCCTGATTCCTTGCAGAATTGGCCATTGGTTAGCTTGCTGCTGGGGCCAACCTGCCACAGTCCCTTCCCCTGACTGGCTGGTCCCCTCCAATTGCCTTGATATGGGGGAACCAGCCCCCCATTGGTCCCAATTGCTGGCCAGGCCAAGGGACCCCACCTGTGCATGAATTTGTGCACCGGGCCTCTAGTGTTCTTATAGAGGTCCAAATGCATCTCATCAGCTCTTCAAAATGTTTACTTTTGCCCAGTTAGCATGGCTCAGTGTTTGAGCATTGACCTATTAACCAAGAGGTCACAATTTGATTCATGGTCAGGGCACATGCCCAGACTGTGGGCTCAATCCCCAGTGTGGGGCATGCAGGAGGTAGATGATTAATGGTTCTCTCTCATCATTGATGTTTCTATCTCTCTCCCTCTCCCTTCCTTTCTGAAATCAATAAATACATTTTTTAATGTTTTAGTTTCATATGGTTTTAGAGTTTTGTCTTATCATATGTGCATGAAAAGCTCTCCTGATCTGGCCAGAGCTCCTTTTACCAGCAACTGACAACTAGGAGGACACTGTCCCCAGGCTATAGATGAGATGCCATCTGCTAAGTTTGAATCTGAAAAGGAAGGAAGGAAGGAAGGAAGGAAGGAAGGAAGGAAGGAAGGAAGGAAGGAAGGAAGGAAGGAAGGAAAAGAAAGGAGGAAGGGAGGAAGGAAGAGAAGGAGAGAAAGAAAGAGCACCTTCAATGACCACAAAACAAAACAAAACAAAACAAAACAAAACAAAACAAAACAGACACTTGTGTGAGCACTATAAGGGAGTAGAGAGGCGTTTCTGGGGTGCTAGAATATGCTATGTCCAAGTCTGGTCAATGGTCACTCAGGCTTGTTCAGTGAATGCAAATCTATTGAGTTGTACATTTATGACATATACACATTTCCACGTATAGTCATGCATAATACAAAGTTAAAATAACATAAAAATACTCATCCCAATAGTCTACTCTTTAATGTTTTTAATCCTCACCTGAGGACATATTTACTATTGTTAGAGAGAAAGGAAGGGAGAGAGAGAGAGAGAGACATGCAGGTGAGAGAGAAGCATCAGTGGGTCACCTCCTGTACACGTCCAACTGAGGATCAAACTCACAACCTAGATACATGCCCTGACCAGGAGCCAAACCTGAAACCTTTTGGTGTATGGGATGAGGCTCCAAGCAACTGAGTTACCCTGACCAGGCCAAGTGACATATTTTAAGATACCATTCATTTTTTTAACTGAAATTCAAATTTAAGTGGACATCCCATATTTTATCTGACAGCTCTATTCACCACATTTCTCAAGTTCATATAAGTCTTAAAATCAATAAGTTAGTTATAATTAGTATTTTTTTCTTTCTTAGTAGCTCATAAAATAATATTGCATTTTATTGGTGGCTTCTTGGATTGTGTGAACTGTAGTATGATCATCTCCATTTGACAGATGAGCAGACTGAGCAGACTGAGACTCATCTGTTAACTCCCCCGGGTCGCAAAGCCAATGGCACAGGCAGGATTTGAACCCAGGAAAGCTGCTCTAGGACTGCACACCTACCCTACTGTGCCTACTGCACACCTAACCCTCTAGGTGTGCAATCCTAAAATAGCCATACTCCTGCCTTGACACTGGGCCATTAGCAGCCACTTGGCCACATATCTGATTTCTCTCTTTTTTTTGCTCAAATTTCTGTAAAGCAATGTTGGATCTGTATGTTTAGTGTCTTGGCCGTGGAGAGTTTGGATTCATGTTCAAGTCAGCGATTACAGAGTCTGGACTTTAAGAGCTTCTCTGCTGTTAGAAAATGAATTCCATGAGGAGTGCTCACAACTTATAAGTGGATTCAAGGTGCTGGGACCTGTGTGTCTGCTGCAGGAGAAAGCGGGGTGGCCCTGCTGCCCCTCTACTTCAGACAATAAGGGAAAGAGGTTAAGAAAACAGACTGTTAGCCATGGCCGGTGTGACTCAGTTGGTTGGGCATCATCCTATGCACAAAAAGGTGGCTGGTTCAATTCCCGGTCAGGGCACATGCCCACATGGTGGGCTAATCCCCAGTAGGGGGCATGCAGGAGGCAGCTGGTCCATGTTTCTCACATCAATGTTTCTCTCTGTGTGTGTTTTTTTCTCTGTCTCTCTCCCTCTCCCTTTCCCTTCCTCTCTGTCAATAAAAGTCAATAAAAAGT
This sequence comes from Murina feae, assembly GCA_004026665.1. NCBI lineage: Eukaryota > Metazoa > Chordata > Mammalia > Chiroptera > Vespertilionidae > Murina > Murina feae. Next base: position 2,810 of record PVJC01033410.1, on the reverse strand, counting down.
TTTTTTTTTTTTAAAAAGAAAGAAAACAGAATTTCAATCATCAGTGATCTCCTAAACAGTGCTCAAATCCCAGCATTCATTCATTCGTCCAAGAGATAATCACTGGCCTCCTCTATGCCAGGCACAGTTCTAGATCTAGTACCATGGCAGAGAAGAAAAGAAACAGGGGCTGAGGGGTCGGTGGGGGGGGGAATCCTCGCCCTTGTGGAGTTTAGCCTTATAGTGATAGAGACAGAAAGTGAATAATCAGATTCTATGTATGTTAGCAGGAGATGGAAACTGGGATGGTAAAGCAAGCAGGAGAGGGACGGGGTGAGCTGTCAGGAGAGTTGGAGCGGGGTTGGGGGTGGCATTTCAAATGGATCCTGTTCAGGACATGCTGCTTACCTGTAGGGGCACTGCCCCGGTGGTGTGAGGACACAGCGGGCCACACCTGTTCCCACTTCCAGAGCAATGCTACAGGTGTTTGTTTTCTTTGCTTTTAAGATCATTTCGTTCATTTTAAGTTTGCATAACAATTTTTAATGGCTGTGTTTAACAACTGACTCACAAAATTCCTGAAAATGTAACAGTCGGCTGTCGCAAGCCTGTGCGAGCCAGCTCCAGCTCACCCACTCCCTGACCCCGCCTGAGCTCAGGTTTTCCTACTTCCTCTTTGCTTAGTTAGCACCTCCCCATCCTTCAGGTCTGAGCCAGGCAGTATTTGGCAGGAAATTCTCTGGGCCCAGCACGCTTGTATGGGCTAATTATATGTATGATGATTTTATTGTTGACTTGACCTTTTGAGAGGTCAGTTGTGTGAGAGCAGAATTCTGGTGTGTCCTGTCTCCCCCACCACACACAGGGTCTGGTGCCTAATTAACGATTGCTTAAGGAATGCATGAATGAATGAGACTTTCATTAAGGCTTTCCCCGCCTCTTAGACTTGCAAGTTTTGGTGATATTGTAAAGAAATTATGTAAGATTGTAAGATTTTGTGGCCCAAAATGGAATCGTTTATCCAATAAATGGCCCTCTTCCCAGCTCTTTGCAGGAGCTCAATCTTTCTTGGCGCCACGTACCCTGTGGGGGTCTGGGGAATCCGGAGCTGCCCTTCTCCAAACTGTTTTTAAATGTGTAAAAAATGAACAAGTTTTCAAAGCAAACCAATTACATTAAAATACAGTTACCCACAAAAATGTTTAGATAAATGTGGACTGTGGTAATATATGTGCTTTCTTATTAACACGCTGAATGGCAAGCCCTGGTGGGAAGTTTTAAAACAACTGTAATTTCAAAATAACAGTAACTGTAAATAATATTTCAGATTATCTGCAACTCTGATGTGCTATGAAAATATCTGATTTCCATGGGTGACGAAGTTCCAAATACTGCTAATACTGCTGTGGTTTGCCTCATTCGGGATGAAACAGTGGTCAAGTTCAGGTGTGTGCACCTGTGTGTGTGTCTGTGTGCATCCGTGTATCTATTTATCTTGTATTCTATTCAAGCATCATTTGGGAGGACCCAGGGTCCCAGGTTAAGGACTCCTGTAGAGAGACCAATTAGCTCCAGCGTTCAAGGCGTCCCCAGACAAGAAAGAGCCTGTGCAGATCAAGAGCCAGGATTTGCTGCCAGACGGTCCCAGATTCAGCTTCTGCTGCTGCCTCTTGTAGGCTGTGCGACCTTGAGCAAGTTCCTTAACCACTCTGGGCCTGAGTGTCCTCATCTGGGCCTAATTGCAGTCACTCCCAATGAATATGTTGTTGCCCAAATGACTATTGCTGACATGTAATTGATGCTCAGAAAGTTGCAGCTATCGGTTCCATATTGCACTTGACACTAGTTCTTTCTGACCTGGAAAGCTTCACTGCTTTTAACAATCAAATGAGTCACAGGTAACTGAAGGAAGAGATCCCAGTCCCGTGACTAATGAAGTCCGAAAACTAACGTCGACACAGCGGAGGGCCTGTTTATCTCAGCTGGATTCTCTCAGAGGACTTCCGGCTTCTAATCAGAAAAACACTTTAATCAGAAATTCTAGAGTGTTACAGCCAAAGTCAAATGCACTCAGGCGCAGGAGCCACTGATGAGACCCACCTCCTGATATAGATGGGCTGGTCCTACAGGCCAGCTTGCCCGGACTGCCCTGATGAATGCCTACAGTCCACACGTGATTATCAATAGCATCCCAGTTTGGCTGCTATAGGAAGTGGTCACTGTAGGTTAAGACCACCCTTCTCTCTTAGCTGCCAAGCCCCTATGACATGCTGTGAGGGGCACCTCTTTTCTCCTCAGCAGAATTCAGAAGGGAAGCTTGGCACTCCTGAGCGTCTGGTCACTTTCTGCCAGGGCTCTGGGACCATTTTCAAAGGGGCTTGCAGGCAAAGAAGGCCTGGAATTAGATGACCAACCACCCAGCTGTGCTGGGACTGAGAGGTTTCCCAGGATGCAGTGTTCTCAGTGCTAAAGCTGGGCCAGTGCCGGACATGTCGGAGCAGTTGGTCATTCTGGCTAGAAGCAAAACCTGACTCGCACCTGGCTGCCATGGCTCAGTGGTTAAGCGTCGACCTATGAACCAGGAGGTCATGATTCGATTCCCAGTCAAGGCACATGCCTGGGTTTCAGGCTTGATCCACAATGTGGGACATGCAAGAAGCAGCTGATCAATGATTCTCTCTCATCATTGATGTTTCTATCTCTCTCTCCTTCTCCCTTCCTCTCTGAAATCAATAAGAATGTATTGAAAAAGAAAACACTGGACTCAATTGTTTTTCATTTGTGTAACCTCGAACAAATTACGTTTCTCTTTCTTTTTTTTTCTTTTTTTT
>PVJC01033409.1:0-19375 GCA_004026665.1 Murina feae | reverse complement strand
TGTGTGTGTGTGTGTGTGTGTGTGTGTGTGGCCACTGGGGACCTGCCCCCAGCTGCATCTGAGGCTTGGAGCAGTCCTCCTGTGTGTGTCTACCTGCTGGGGACCTGCCACCAGGCACACTGTGGAGGCTTGGAGCAGGCACCCCCTCTATGTTGATCTCTCAGACTCGTGCCCTCCCCTGCATGTTGTTCTCTTTTTTGAGCTGTGGCCAGGGCTGGGTGCTGCCTGCCTCCCAAGCTTGCCTACTGCCCATCTTCCTCCAGCCACCAGAAAGCAGGGAAAACCCCGCCTCGTGGTCAGGCCAGCCTTTTCCTGCTCCCTGATCTCCGGAAGGGACCTGGGAAGCGGCCAAGCAGGCCGCCAACTCTTTCCCACTCACCCGTCCCCTGCTGCCTTCCTTTCCCACTTCCCGGTGCTGCCAAGGGGTCTGGGGAGCTGCCAAGCAGGACCCCGGCCCCTGCAGCCTTGCTTTCCCGCCTCCCGGTGCCCTGCAAAGTGCCTGGGAAGCCCACCAAGCAGGCCACTGACCCCCCGCTGCCTCTTTCCCACTCCCCGGCCCGCCACCTTGCTTTCCCACTTCCTGGTGCCCTGCAAGGGGCCTGGGAAGCCCACCAAGCAGGCCACTGACCCCCTGCTGCCTCTTTCCCGCTCCCCGATGCCCCTCCAAGGGCCTGGACAGCTGCCAAGCAGACCGCCGACCCCCTGCCACCTCTTACCCGCTCCCCGGCCCGCCACCTTGCTTTCCCACTTTCTGGTGCCCTGGTGCCCTGGTGCCACTTCCAACTGCCACCATAGGCAGGCGGTTGCAACAGAACCCTTTGATTTGCTCTAGTTCCGTGCCTGTTGGCCTCCATCTTGGCTGGGTTAATTTGCATACAGCCACTCTGATTGACTGGTGGTAACGGTCACATTTGCATGTTTCTCTTTTATTAAATTAGATACTAGAGGCCCAGTGCACAAAATTTGTGCACTCAGATGGGTCCCTCAGCCTGGCCTATGCCCTTTTGCAGTCTGGGACCCCTCCAGGGATGTCCACCTGCTGGCTTAGGCCTGCTCAGGTGATCAGGCTTAGGCTGGGAGTCAGACATCCCTCTGGCAGCCCATGAGTCCTCAGGGGATGTCCACTTGCCAGCGGGGAGCAGGCCTAAGCTGCAGTCACACATCCTTAGCACTGCTGAGGAGGCAGGAGAGGCTCCCAAAACCACTGCTGTACTGGCAGCCCTCAGCCAGGCCAGTGGTTGAGCAGAGCTCCCCCTGTGGGAGTGCACTGATCACCAGAGGCAGCTCCTGCATTGAGTGTCTGCCCCCTGGTGGTCAGTGTGTATCATAGTGACCAGTTATTCCCAGTCATTCTGCTGTTAGGGTCAATTTGCATATTACCCTTTTATTAAGTAGGATAGAGGCCTGGTGCATGGGTGGGGACTGGCTGGTTTGATCTGAAGGATGTCCAGGACCAGGGTGGAGGTCTTACTGGGGCTCCTGGCCATCCTGGGTAAAAGGTTGATGACTGTTTGCAGATTGGCCACAGTCCTTTCAGGGTGGGGGTCCCTCCCTAGGGTGCCTGGCCAGCCTGGGTGAGGGGTTGATGGCTGTTTGAAAGCTGACCAAGCCCCCCAGCAGGAACCCTCACTCCATGAAGGTGAGGCCATCCTGGGTGAAGGGCTGATGGCTGTTTGCAGGCTTGCCATAGCCCCCAGCGACCCAAGCTCCCACAGAGGCTGGCTGGAAGTCGGTATCTGGGATTTATTTATCTTCTATAGTTGGAACTTTATTGTCTTGAGCAGAGGCCACAGCTGGCCTAGGCAGACAGCTTCCTTCATTGCCTGGACAAGAAGCCTCCTGTTTGCTCTATCTCTGTGGTTGCTGGCCGCCATCTTGGTTGGGTTAATTTGCATATAGTCCCTGTTATTGGCTGGTGGGCGTGTCTTGGGATGTAGAAGAGTGACACAATTAGCATATTACTCTTTTATTAGATTAGATACTAGTGGACCAGTGCATGAAATTTGTGCATGGGAGGGTGTCCCTTAGCCCGGCCTGCACCCTCTCCAATCTGGGACTCCTCAGGGGATATCTGACTAAACTGGAAGTCAGACATCCATCTTACAATCCAGGACTGTTGGCTCCTACCACTCGCATGCCTGCCTGCCTGATTGCCCCCAGCGACCTGCTGGGGCTAACTGCTTCTTCCTGCCAGCCTGATCATCCCCTAACCACTCTGCTGCCAGCCTGATCGCCCCCAATTGTCCTCTCCTGCCAACTTGATTGCCCCCAAATGCCCTCCCCTTCCTGTCTTATTGTTCACAACTGCCCTCCCCTGCCATGACCTGCCTCCTCCGCCGGGCCCTGCCTCCTCCACGTGAGGCAGCAGAGACACCAGGTCTGGCCTCCTCCACACCGCATGGAGCCGCACACCCCCAGGTCTTACCACATGGAGCAGACACTGGACCCCGCCTCCGCAGTGTGCACAGCCATCTTTTGGCAACGTCATATGCAAGGTCTACCTAGGCTTTTATTAGTATAGATAGATGTCACCCCAATAAATTTAATTTTTAAAAAGTTACCTATAATTATTATACTTACCAATGAGTTTCTCACCATTAGAAACTTTCTTTACTTGCAGTTGGGATTTGGAGGTTGAACCTTGATGCTGTATCACAGGATCTTCACCTGAGCTTTTTTTATGAGCTATATAAAGAGAGGCATTTAGTGTACTAATTAGAAAATAGATTTGTGAAATTTCTAACTTTCAAGTTTATAACACGTCTAGAGCATCATTTTTCAAGTAAACAGTTATAAGTAAATTACTATAATGTAAGATCTGACATGAAAATTGTGGTAAGAGTTTTAATGGGTAAGTGTTAAAGTTATCTCCTTAATTCATAAACATTTCTTGCACTAAATATGTTATATTAATCTCTAATTTTCTTGTGTTATTTCTACTTTAGGTTAATGCATATAATAGGCAGAAATAAAAATGTATATATGCATGGTACATATGAAAAATGTACATATGAAAATACTCAAAACCATATAAATGTTCAAATATGGGAAACTGGTTGAATAAAATATGGTACATTCCATAAACTATGGCATAGTGTAAATTCTCATAATTAACATAATAAGTGGAAATTTCTGTAATTGGACTTAGAAGTGTTTCTAGGAAATGATTTTAAGTAGAAAAAAACATGAAAAAGAAAAAAACTGTATGCTACCTTCTGGTTTAAAAACATAAAAAATAAAAGAAAAAGTAGAAATAGAGAGGTATTTAACTTTAAAACAGGAAACATAAGAAAACAATATAGTCAGTTAACTACAAAATGAGAGGGAACTGCTTAGGAAAGAATCATAATCCTCTAACTCTATCATTTTACTTACTTTTTATTTTTAGAATGTGAATCAAGTTTTATATAACAAAAATTAAAATAAAATCAATGAGTATAAGAGAATTAAAACTGAAAGAAAACTTAAAGAATGGATCTATTGAAGAAAGAGAAAAAGTACTAATCTATGTAATAAACAATATATTATTTGACATAAACACTCTTTCTAGTAAAAGAGAGTAAGGGGCAGACTATAAACAAATCACAAAATCTTTTTAGTAGTTTTATCTTTTAGTGGTATGTACTAAGCAACTCTGAAACTATTTTAGAAACATTATAAGACTGTTATGCATGCATTTAAGCATAACCAAAGGACACAGACCACTGGGGGGAAGGGGAGGCTGGCGGAAGGGCAGGGGAAAAAAGAGATATTTGTACTAATCTTTGTAATACTTTATGTAATTAAATTTAAAAAAAAGACTAAAAAACAAAGAAATGTTTTGATGTTTAGAGTCAGGTTCACACTGTGAAAAAAAAGGATGTACACACATAAAATGGAGGAAGGTAAAAACAATTCCTGAGGGATGAGGGTGCCTGTGAACACTCATGTTTTCTAAATATCTCTCTGCATGTATATGTGCATGTACCTGTGCACCTGTGTATATACATATAAATATATGTATGTATGTTTATGTATGTTCACCTTAAGGTCAAAATTCTACATTTGATATTTCAGATATTTCAGGCCCAACCATAGACAATTATAAAGACTCTACCTGGACATTCTCATGGAAAAGAAACTTCTTACCCTATACCAAACTTGATGCATAGTCATAGGTAGTGGGAGGTAGTTGTAGTCAAGGACTAAGGCCCATCCACACCATATTCTTAGGCATTCTGCATTTCTATACAAGGTACCTTCATCAGAGGCTGACTTGTGAAAAGGTGAAGAGTGAACTGATTCACTGTGTTTTTTAGGTGCCTCTGCCTATACCACATTACTGGGGAAACCTGAAGACACTTTTCTCAGTTCTATCTTAGTATTCAGAACTTTTATATTCCTGTCATCCTACATTAACATCTGCAAGGTTCCCGAGTTCATAAAAGTGCAAGAACCTTTTGTTACTTTCAACCTTAATTTACCAAGTCAAACTGGCAGCTTTTTCTCTGACAAATTGATACAGCAAACAATGTAGACAATAAAGTAAATTTTTTTTCTGGAAGTAGTACTTTAGGAGATGCTAGTGAGTGCACCAAATGCTTTCAGGACATGTTACTGGATTATTTTCAAGATTCAGATGGTCCCATAGGGCACATCACCAGTCACATCATTGTGTTTCCAGAAGTGCTAGTGGATGACTTAGGGCTCTCCAAGAAAGTGCTATTATATTATTTTTGTGTGCTATTCTTTTCATTCTAAGCATGAATAATTGCCCAATTTAGCTCCTGATTCCCTGGCAAAGATACACAGTAAGTACTGGAATTTGACATTCAACAAATGGGCTCTAGAAAGCTTGGAAAGCAATACTTTGGCTATTGCTTATAGTCTTATTGTAATGGGCTTTAAAGTTATTGAAGACCCTGCATGCTGAGTTGTAGCCAATACGACTGTTACTTTAAGCATATTCCTACTTCTGATAGTCAGCTTATGACTCAGTAATTTATTGAAATGGATGCTTTAATGAAAAAGAATGTAGACAGGCATGCATATAAGTATAAACAATTGACACTGAAAGTAGGGGTGTGAGGGCATGAGTGGAAGCCTTGCAGGGGAATGGGGAGATAAGGACACATATGTAATACTTACTCAATAAAGAAAAAAAAGAAGGTAGAAGTCAGAGATTTGAAGATGGTGGAGTAGGTAAACACCTGTACTTGCTGCCTCCCACAACCACATCAAAATAATAACTAAAATACAGAGCAACCATCATTGAGAACCATTGTAAAGCTGTCTGAATGGAAGTCCTACAACTAGAGAAATAAAGAAGAAAGCACACTGAGACTGATAGGAGGTTCAGAGGTGCAGAAAAATCTGGTCTGGCACTCACATGTGCCACTTTTTTAATCAGGAGGGAGATCATCTCTGTGTAGGTCTGCCAGGAGGAGCAAGGAGTCCCAGCCCCACACCAGACCCCCAGCCCAGAGTCCCAGAGCTTGGAAAAGAAGACCCTATGGTAAGTAACAACTATGGGCTGTAAAAACCAGTGAGGATTGGGGCTCAGTGACACAGAGGCTGTTGGAGACTCAGCTGTTCCTCTTAAAAGGCTGGCATCACCAACTGAATTTACAAGGTCCCGCCTCCTCCGAATTCCAGCACCAAGGTAAGGCTCTGGGGAACACATACACATACAATAATAAGTCACTGTCTGATATTAGGGCAGGAACTCAGGGGAAGGCTTTCTCCTAGTTGGAGGTATTCACAGGGATCATTGTTCCTATGCTGGAATCTCCCCAGTTGCATAGTTGACTAGCAGTCATTTCTGTTTGCTCCAGCTTCTAGTGGGTGGTCCCAGGCAGTAGCTGACTTTTCACTTCCCTGGAGACCCAAGAGTCAGTATACCCAATGGTCAGTGTCAGGCCATACCAGATTACAACTCAACACATCCATAAGCAACATACTCAAAGAGCAGACTCAGTGAACACCAAAGCCCCACGGAACAAGTCTTGCTCCAATAAGGATGTCTTCTGCACAGCAGCTCTCCCATTGTAGTTGCAACTGGTCCTCCTAGTAAATTGTCCTGGAAGTCAATTCCTCCCAGTAACACCAACTGCAATCAAGTCTCAACTACAACAAGACTGTGCTCACAGCACACAAAGGGGTGGTCCTAATGTTCCCAGCTCAGGTGACTAGGAGGCTGAGCTACTGGACCCTATAGAACACCTACTATACAAGGCCACTCTCTCAACTCAAGGAGACATAGCAGCTCTACCCAATACTTAGGAAAAAAACACTGGGAAGCAGCTAAAATTCAGAGACAAAGAAACATGTCACAAATGAGCAAAATGGAAGAAAGCAAACTACTGGATATAGAGTTCAAAACCATGGTTATAAGGTTACTCAAGAGTCTTCTAGAAACCTCCAAAAAAAGGAAAAGGACCAGTCAAAAATTAAGCATACACTGAAATAAAGAATAATGTACACGGATTCTGAGATTAGAGGATTTGAGAATCAAATCAACAATTTGAAATATGAGGAAGCAAAAAATACCTAAAAAGAAAAAATAATCCCAAAATATGAAGATAGTGTAAGGATCCTCTGAGACAACTTCAAGCATACCAACATTTCCATTATGGGGGTGCCAGAAGAAGAGAGAGAGTAAGATATTGAAAACCTATTTGAAGAAATAATAGGTTTTCCCCTACCTGGTGAAATAGACTCACAAGTCCATAAAGCACAAAGAGTTTCATTTCAAATAAGAGAAAAACAAAGAGGACCACACCAAGACATACCATAATTAAAATTCCAAGGTCTAAAGACAAAGAGACATAATTAAAATGCCAAGGTCTAAAGACAATCTTAAAAGCAGCAAGAGAAAAGCAGTTAGTTACCTACAAGGGAATGCTCATACAACTGTCAGCTGATTTCTCAACAGTAACTATGCACGCCAGAAGGGAGTGGCAAGAAATATTCAAAGTGATGAATAGCAAGGATCTATAACCAAGATTACTCTACCCAGCAAATCTATCATTTAGAATTGAAGGTCAGATAAGAGCTTCACAGACAAGAAAAAGCTAAAGAAATTCATCACCATCAAACTAGTATTATAAGAAATGATAAAGGGTATTCTTTAAGAAGGGGAAGAAGAAGAAACAGATTAAAAAATGAACAACAAAATGGCAACAAATACATGCCTATCAACAAATCTATATAATAATAGAGGAATATGCAAATTAGCTGGGACACCATAACATCATGACCAAATAGCAGGGACTTGAGGCTGCATAGCACCTGTCTGGGGCGAAGGACCTCAGTCCACACCTCCTGCCCGGCAGGGCTTGACAGTGGACCTCAGGCCACACCCACGGTCTGGCAGGGTTTGACAGGGAACTCAGGCCCCACCCCATGCTCAGTGGGGCTTGACCGGGACCTCAGTCCATGCCCCCTGCCTTGCAGGGCTTGAACGGGGACCTCAGGCCATGCCCCCTGCCCCTGTGCTGGCTGGTGGACCTCAGGCCACACCCCCACCCAGCAGGGATTGACAGTGGACCTCAGGCCACACACCCCTGCCCCAGCGCTGGGCTGGGGGACCTGAGGCTGCACCCCCACCCAACATTGGGCTGGGGAAGCTGAGGCTATACCCCCCACCCAGAGGTGTTTGATGGGAGTGGGGCCATCTGGGACTGGGTCTCCCCCAATGAGGGTGAGGCCAGCCAGATCTGGGTCTCTTGCATTTTTAAAGCACATGTGGGTGGTGGGCAAGGGTTGACTCTAGGTCCCATGGCATACCCCAGACTCTGACAGGAGGGAGATTTTCATATACATTTTACTAATTTTCTTTCATCTCTGACACTTCTATTATAGAGAAAGGGAAAATAGCAATACTAAAATATTTCCTCTAATTAATTCCCTGTTAATGTGCACAAATTTCATGCACTGGGCCACTAGTTGAATCTAAAAATAACAATAAACAAATAAAAAATCTAAAGAACAGAATAAACTGGTGAATAAAATAAAATCAGAGGTATGGAAACAGAATAGACTAATGATTCTCAGAGGAAAGGGAGGTGAGGTGGGAAGAGATTAAACAAAGATCTTATATGAATATATACATTATCTATGGACATGGACAATTGGGGTGGCAAAGATCTGGAGTAAGGTAGGAACCATGTGGAGGGGGAGTAATAGGGGGAAAAAGAGGGACATCTGTAATACTCTTCATAATAATGATTTTTTAAATATATATTTTATTGATTTTTTTACAGAGAGGAAGGGAGAGGGATAGAGAGTTAGAAACATCAGTAAGAGAGAAACATCAATCAGCTGTCTCCTTCACACCTTCTACTGGGGATGTGCCTGCAACCAAGGTACATGCCCTTGACCAGATACAAACCTGGAACCCTTCAGTCTGCAAGCCAATGCTCTATCCACTGAGCCAAACCAGTTAGGGTAATGATTTTTTTTAAAGAACAAAAAAGAATATAGAGTCCTGAGAATCACTTTCTTCAGTTACCTGAAGAGACCTTAGAGACTATTTTCCCTCCATAATATAGAAGATAATATAATCAAACTAAGTAAGGAAGACTGGCATCTATTGGGAATGTTAATAAAGAACTGCTTAGGGGAGCCTTGACAGCAGCTATATTGCCCAAGGAAGTGGGTGGGGGGAAAGTTGGATAAAAGAACAAAAATATCTGAGACCCTCCTCTTCTTCAGTTGGTACTATTTAGGCTTTGAAAGTAAGGTCCATTTATGATGAGTTTCCTCCACTGAAAAACCTTTTGAAACACCCTTATAGAGGCCCCCAAATCACCATGGTGTTCTTAGGGTCTATACTGATGCAAAGGACAGTAATTATGAGATTTTTAACTAGGTTCAGATTTGTAGGTTTACTTCTGCCACACTTATTGGGTTTTCAATTGAACTTCCTAATAAGGTCCAGCCAATTGGTCTAGCACACAATTTGGATCTTAATTGAAAAATTTGGGGCATAGAATATCAGCTACCATCAAGATAGCAACCACTGACCAACAAATAAAGTGATGAAAAAATGATAATTGGGTACCTACACCTGGACAAAATGAGCAAAGCATTTTTCAAGGTGATTTATGGGTCCAATTATCCATCAATGGGTTCTTCATCAAGGTACTCATGGATAGGTCATGGTCATAGGGTGCTCAAAAGGCTGTGCCATAGGTATATATTGTGACAGTTGTTATGACTAAGACAAGTGTTATCATTCAATTTTTTCCAGTGAATCTTGGCATTAGTCAGAGAGCCCAGTCAATATTTAGCCTAGCTCTGAACTTTAAAAAATGAACAAGACATGGGGTAGGCAAGGTTCCCATGTTCCCAGAGGAAATCTGAGGACTTCTGCTAAGAAACTGATAAAATGGTATGAATTGCATTTCTTAGGCCTTTTGAATGGTAGTGCAGAGGTCACTGTAACCATGACAACCTTTTATGCCAGGATAACAGGAAAATAAATAATGCTATCTGGTTTGAGGTCTAAGGGCAACACAAATAGGATCCTTATCCAGACCAAACTATGGGTGGGTCTCTTTAAGTGAACGAAAACCTCAATTGTATAGTGCCTCCAAATGAATGTATTATTGCTATAGATGTATTGATTAAGTGCAGCTCCACTTATATTCTTCCAAACTTTGATGAAAATTGCTGCAATTATGGCCATTGTGAACCTACTTGATTACTAATTCCTAGACATATGTTCCCCAAAAAATATGGCTGGGAAAGAAAAAAATTTCTGTCCTCTTTGCTAAATCTAATGCAGCTAAAATCTGAGACTGTATCTCCACTTGATAACTCACTTGTCTTGTATGCCTGACCTTGAGTTCACTGATAACTAAATTTATTTTGGCTGTTCAATCCACAAGACAGCCTTTGACACTAATAGTACTTGACGCTGTAGAAACTATTTTCCGTAATGTAAGAATTGTTGAGTCCCTGAGAGTCCAAAGAGACTGGCCTAAAGAGAGACTTTTGGTCCCAGCAATCGGATCCTGAGAAACACATCAGTACAGAAGACTGGGATCTTAAGCCAGCCAAAGGAACATTTTACTTCTTAATTTTTATTTTTTTTTATTATTACTTTGTTACCTTTCCTTTTTCTTTCTTTTCTTCTTTGTTTTCCTGTTTGTGTTTGTTGATTTATTTTCTCTTCACTTTATTTTTCCATCACTCTATTTTATTTTATTTTATTATTTTTTGCTATTTTTATGCCATTTTTGAAATCACATTTTTGTAAATTTATTTTTTTCTTTTCTTTCATTCTCCTTCCTCTTATACACCCATCCCCTTTCTACTTCCTCTATACTGAACTGAGATCCTCCCTGTATTCCTCCAATTCTTAACCTTATCTTCTATATATAAGCTCAGCATCTATAGATTCTGCTCCCATCCTATCTGCTGGGGGTGGTCACTTATAGTGGGGTTATTATTGTAGTGAGTATATTTGTGCTTTGGTCCCTTTGTGTGGTGTCTTGTTGAGGTGAATTTTATCTTGTCTGGCCAGGTGCTAGAGAGTGAATCTCACAACCAGACACCTATAGAGGAAACTCCATCCACAAACGGGTCAATAATACCCCAGACCCAACTACAGAGGCAAGAAGGTGGCGGCAGTGAGGGAGAGAGCATTAAGTCAAAAGAGGAGTGTGTTGTCATGTGGAATGTGTGTGTGTGTATGTAAGTGAGGCACATATAGATCCCACAGTGGTCTGGCTAAATGGGCTTCCTTAAGTAGGCAGCCTCTGCTACCATTGCAAACAGTTCCAGGAGGCCAGCCCATCCTCATAGGCCTAGCATTTTTAAGGGGAGAGCTGCTGTAACTTGGATCCAGACCTCATCCCCACACAGGGTGCCCTCAGATAACACCTGGGACTCTTCAGCCACCCCTGCCAGGGACGTGTTACTTCATCTGTAGTCCCACAGTTAACTAGTCTCCAGCCACCTTGGGCGCAGGATCCTGTGGGTTCTGAAGTGTGCTCTCCTCTGACTGGCCCAATGCCTTAGCCCAAGGCATTGCAATCACACAAGCAGCAGGCACGTGAGCAGCCTAACTCTGTCCAAGGAGCAGCAGCTGTGTGAGTGGCCCATTCCCCAATCTGAGGAGCAGCATCCATGTGCGCAGCCTTGCCCATCTGAGGAGCAGCCCACACTAATCCAAGGAGCATCAGCCAAAAGCAGTCTGCACCTGTCCGAAGAGCAGCAGCCAGGTGAGCATCCCGCCTCTATCCAAGGAGCAGCAGTCACACATGCAGCTCACTCCCACCTAAGGCACAGCAACCATGCAAGCAGCCATCCCCCATTTGAGAACCAACAACTCAGCGAATAGCCCACACCATATGAGGAACAGTCGCCTTGTAATCAACCTGCCCCTACCCAAACAGCTACAGCCTCACAAGCAACCCGCTCCATCTAAGAAAAGCAGCAGTGTGCAGCCAGCCTAGATCCAAGGAGCAGAAGCCACATGATCAGCCCACCTCTGTCCAAGGAATAGCAGCTATGTGAGCAGCTTCCATTACCAGACAGAGACACCACTCCTGCTAATAACACCCACCAGAGGAGCCACTGTTATCTGAGGAGCAGCCACCTTGAGGAGCAACTGCAGCCCGAGAAACCACCACCACCCAAAGAGCAGCCCCAGCACAACTCAACATCTAGATCAATCGGTGAGACCAAAAATGGGTAGACAAAGAAACCCGCAAAGGAAAGAATAGGAGGAATCACCAGAAAAGCAGCTATGTGAAACAGATGCATGCAATATGTCAGAAAAAGAATTCAGAATAAGGGTCCTAGAGAGCATAAACCAGATGGAGGAAAAAATCAACAACTTATGTAAGAATCAAGAAGAAATGGATGAAAATATCAATATCTTATGTAAGAATCAAGAAGAAATGAAAGGTGATATAGCTGCCATAAAGAACACCATGGAAAGTTTCAACAGTAGATTAGGAGAAACGGAGGACTGAATTAGCAAATTAGAAGATAGGGAAGCAAAACACATCCAAACTGAACAGCCATTAGAGAAAAAAATTAAAAGAAAGGAGGAGGGCCTAAGGAAGCTATGGGACAACATGAAACAAAGCAACATACAAATAATAGAGATTCCAGAACAACAGGAAGAGAAACAAGGATTAGAAAACGTATTTGAAGCAATAATCTCAGAAAACTTCCGTGAGGTGGGGAAGAAAAAAGTCACACAAGCACAGAGAGTCCCAAACAAGATGAATCCAAAAAGTCCCACACCAAAGCACATCATAATTACCATGGCAAATGTTCAGGACAAAGAGAGAATCTTAAAGGCTGCAAGACAGAGAAAGAAAGTTACATACAAGGGAGCTCCTATTAGATTATCAAATGATTTCTCAACAGAAACACAACAGGCCAGAAGAGAATGGATGGAAATTTACAAAGTGATGCAAAGCAAGGGACTGAATGCAAGATTACTCTATCCAGCAAGACTATCATACAAAATTGAAGGGGAAATAACAAGCTTCACAGACCAAAAAAAGGATAAGGGAGTTTATCACTGCAAAGCCAGCAATGCAAGAAATGTTAAAAGGACTGGTGTAAAAAGAAGACATAAAAAGGTAAGAAAGAACACAGGAAAAATAAATAAAATGGCTATAAACAAGTACCTTTCAATAATAAATTAAAATGTAAATGGACTAAATGCTCTAATCAAAAGACACCAAGTGGCTGAATGGATAAATAAACATGATCCATATATTTGCTGTTTACAAGAGACTCACGTCAGAATAAGGGACTCACACAGACTGAAAGTGAAGGGTTGGAAAAACATCTTTCAGGCAAACAGAAATGAAAAAAAAAAGCTGGGGTAGCGATACTTATTTCAGACAAAATAGACTTCAAAGTGAAGGCCATAACAAGAGATAAGGAAGGCCACTTCATAATACTAAAGGGATTGATACAACAAGAGGACATAACCCTGACAAACATATATGCACCCAATGCAGGAGCACCCAAATACATAAAAAAAAACTCCTGGAAGATATAAAGGGAGAGATTGATAACAATACAATCATAGTAGGGAACTTTAGTACACCTCTGACATCACTGGATAAATCCTCTAGACATAAAAACAGCAAATATACAGCAATCTTAAATGACTCACTAGATAGATGGACTTAATTGACATTTTTAGAACATTTCACCCCAAAGCCACAGAATGTACATTCTTCTCAAGTGCACATGGGGCATTTTCAAAAATAGACCACATATTGGGTCACAAGCAAAGTCTACCCAAATTCAATATTGAAAACATATCAAGCATCTTCTTAGATCCCAATGGCATAATATTAGAAATAAAATACAATGAAAACAATCCAAAATATTCAAACTCTTGGAAGCTGAATAGCATGTTATTAAATATTGATTGGGTTACCAATGAGAACAAAAAAGAAATTAAAAACATCCTGGAAACTAATGACAATGAAAACACAAAAATCCAAAACCTATGGGACACAATGAAAGCAACCTTGAGAGGGAAATTTATGGCTCTGCGGGCCTACCTCAAAAAACAAGAAAAAATAGTAGTAAATCATCTAACTCTACAACTCAAAGAATTATAAAAAGAGCAACAAAAAAGCCCAGAGTGAGCAGAAGGAAGGAGATAATAAAGATTAGAGCAAAAATCAATAACATAGAGACCAGAAAAACAATACGAAAGATCAAAGAAACCAAGAGCTGGTTCTTTGAAAGGATAAACAAGATTGATGAACCTCTAACCAGGCTCACCAAGAAGCAAATAGGGAGTACCCAAATAAATAAAATCAGAAATGAAAGAGGAGAAATAACAACAGACCCCACAGAAATACAAAGGATTGTTACAAAATACTATGAACTCTACTCCAACAAAGTAGACAACTTGAGGAAATGGACATATTCCTAGAAAAATACAACCTTGCAAAACTCAATCAGGAAGAATCTCAAAATCTCAATAGGCCAATAACTATGGAAGAAATTGAAGCAATAATCAAAAATCTTCCAGCAAACAAAAGCCTAGGGCCAGATGGCTTCACAGAGGCATTTTACCAAATGTTCAAGGAAGAACTAAAACCTATCCTCCTCAGACGATTCCAAAAAATTTAAGAGGAAGAAACACTTCCAAGCTCATTCTATGAAGCCAGATTACCCTAATACCAAAACCAGATAAAGACAACACAATGAAAGAGAATTACAGACCAATATCCCTCATGAACACAGATGCCAAAAACCTCAAGAAAATGCTAGCAAACCAGATCCAGGAGTACATGAGAAAGACCATACACCATGACCAAGTATGGTTTATTCCAGGGATTCAAGGATGGTAAAATATCTGCAAATCAATAAATGTGATACATCACATAAACAAATTGAGAGATAAAAACCATATAGTCATATCAATTGATGCAGAAAAGGCATTTGACAAAATCCAACACCCATTTTTGATAAAAACTCTCAGCAAGATGGGAATAGAAGAATCATACCGCAACATAATAAAAGCCATATATGACAAACCCAAAGCCAACATCATGCTCAGTGGGAAAAACTAAAACCATTTCCCCTTAGAACAGGAACAAGACAGGGATCCCCACTCTCACGACTCCTGTTAGACATAGTACTGGAAGTATTAGCCATTGCAATTAGACAAGAAGAAGAAATAAAAGGCATCCAAATTGGAAAAGAAGAAGTAAAACTGTCCTTGTTTGCAGATGACATGATATTGTACATAAAAAACCCTAAAGACTTCGTCGAAAAATTATTAGACTTAATAAATAAATTCGGCAATGTAGTAGGATACAAAATAAACACCAAGAAAGCTATGGCATTTCTATACACCAATAGTGAACTTACAGAAAGAGAGACTAAAAAAGGAATCGCATTCACAATCGCACCAAAAAAATTAAGATACCTAGGAAATAAACTTAACTAAAGAGGTAAAAGACCTCTACTCAAAAAACTACAGGACATTAAAAAAAGTGATAGAGGAAGACATAAACAGATGGGAGAACATACCATGTTCATGGATTGGTAGAATCAATATCATTAAAATGTCCATACTACCCAAAGCAATTTATAAATTCAACGCACTCCCCATCAAAATACCAATGGCATATTTCACGGACCTAGAAGTAACTCTCCAAAAACACATCTGGCTAGAAGTAACTCTCCAAAAACTCATCTGGAGTAAAAAAAGACCCCAAATAGCTTCAGTGATCCTTAGAAAGAAGAACAAAGTAGGTGGGATCTCCATACCAGATATCAAGCTGATTACAAAGCCACAGTGCTCAAAACTGCCTGGTACTGGCACAAGAATAGACATAAAGACCAATGGAACAGAATAGAGAACCCAGAAATTTACCCAAACCAATATGCTCAATTAATATTTGACAAAGGAGGCAAGAACATACAATGGAGTCAAGATATTCTCTTCAATAAATGGTGCTGAGAAAATTGGACACATATATGCAAAAAATGAAACTATACCACCAACTTACACCATACACAAAAATAAACTCAAAATGGATAAAGGACTTAAATGTACGACTGAAAACCATAAAAATACTAGAGGAATTTAAAGGCAACAAAATCTCAGATATTTGCCAAAGAGGTTTTTTCACCAATACAGCTCCTAAGGTATTGGAAACTAAAGAGAAGACAAACAAATGGGACTACATCAAAATAAAAAGCTTCTGCTCAGCAAAAGAAACCATCAACAAAACCACAAGAAAGCCCACTACATGGGAGAACATATTTTCCCATGTTATCACTGATAAAGGTTTAATCTCCAACATTTATAGAGAACTCATGCAACTTAACAAAAGGAAGATAATCCAGTCAAAAAATGGGCAAAGGACCTAAATAGACACTTTTCAAAAGAGGACATTCAGAAAGCCAAGAGACATATGAAAACATGCTCAAAGTCACTACTCATCTGAGAGATGCAAATCAAAACAACAATGAGGTATCATCTCACACTTTTAAGAATGGCTCTCATCAACAAATCAACAAATGACAAGTGCTGGAGAGAATTCAGAGAAAAAGGATCTCTCCTGCACTGCTGGTGGAAATGCAGACTGGTGCAGCCACTATGGAGGACAGTATGGAGTTTCCTCAAAAAGTTAAAAATGAAACTCCCAGTTGACCCAGTAATCCCACTTCTGGGAATATATCCCAAGAAACCAGAAACACCAATCAGAAAGGATATATGCACCCCTATGTTAATAGCAGCACAATTCACCATAGCTAAGATTTAGAAACAGCCTAAGTGCCCATCAGCACATGAATGGATTAGAAAACTGTGGTACATCTATACCATGGAATACTATTCTGCTGTAAAAAAGAAGGAATTCTTACCATTTGCAACAGCATGGATGGAACTGGAGAGCATTATGCTTTGTGAAATAAGCCAGTCAATGAAAGAAAAATACCACATGATCTCACTTATTTATGGATAATAAAGACCATTATACGTTGATGAACATAAACAGATACAGAGGCAAAACAGCATTGAACAGACTGTAAAACTACTAATGGAAGGCTAGGGAGGGTTCAGGGGCAGTTAAGAGATCAACTGAAGGACTTTTATGCATACATATAAGCATAATCAATGTAAACAAGACACTAGAGGGTAAGGGAGAAGGGGGCAAGGTCAAGGGGAAATAATGGAGACTTATTTAACACTCTTTGTAATACTTTAAGCAATAAAACAAAGTTAAAAAAAATAAATTCTCAGAAAGAGAAACTAAAAAAGGAAAATGTAATCCCATTTACCATTGCAACAACAACAAAAAATTAAGATACTTAGGAATAAACTTATCCAAGGAGATAAAGTACTGGACATTGGGGAAAATATATAGAAGAAGTTAAACAAGTGCAAGGAAATACTGCATTCATGGATTGGTAGAATTATCATTAAAATGTCCATATTACCCAAAGTAGCCTATAGATTCAATGCAATCCCTATTAAAATACCAAAGGCATATTTTACTGATCTAAAACAAATAAAAAAAAGAATTGGGGGACCTAGGGAAAGGCTGGAAGAGGAGGTAAACATATAAGAAAAACACTCTTTCGAAAAGAAGAAAGCAGGGAGAAACCAATATGGCAGCATAGGTGAACATCGGAATTGCTGCTAGGCACAACAATTATAAAATAACAATGAAAAGAAAAAACAAACAACACCCAGATCCACAATAAGGCTGGCTGAGTGGAAATTCTACTAGAAGGAGACTGAGACTCAGAGGAGGTGTAGAAATAGAGTGCAGAGGTACGGAGGCATGCGCGAAGGGGCTCCTGGAGAGGATTCGCGGAAATCGCAGCTGGTGCTCACAAAACGGCAGCTCGCGGAGTGGAAACAGTGGTTTGCAGCTTGCAAACAGCTCATGGAAAGGACTGGTAGCATTTTGTACAGAAGGGAAGCACAAGCTCCGGATGACTTTGAACTCCAGTTCCAGACAAGTTGCTGGGGACTCAGAATCTTACGGGGAGGAGCTGGGCTGTCTAGCACCATCTGGGCATTGGCAGGAACTTCAGAGCAGCTTGAGACCCAGTGCCTCTTAAGGAAGGGCTGGGAATAGGCCATAGCTGGTAGCACCGCCCTGTAGACTCCCCGAGACCCCGCCCCACCCAGACTGCCCGCAGAGGCTTTTGCATATAAAAGGCTGGGAAGCCCCAGGCAGAAGCTAAGACAGCACCTCCCTGGAGATAAAAGAGCCAGAGTACTTGGATAATGGACGCACTCAGGAGGCAGACTTAGTGGGCACCAAAGCCCCACTGAAGCAAGTCTTTATCCATAAGGGTGTCTCCAGCATAGAATTTCTCCTACCATAAACACAGCTGATTAAAGTCACTCTTTCAATGAAAGGGGAAGCAGCCAAAATGTGGAGACCAAGAAACAGATCACAAATGACAGAAATGGAGGAAAGCAAATGACTGGATATAGAGTTCAAAACCAGAGTTATAAGGCTTTTCATTAACATTCTAGAGTCGGCCGATAAATTTAGTGAGATCCTCGAGCATATGAAAAAGGATCAGCTAGAAATTAAGCATACACTGACTGAAATAAAGAAGAATATATAGAGATCCAACAGCAGACGAGAGGATCACAAGAATCAAGTCAAAGACAAGAAATATGAAGAAGCAAAACCCACCCAGCCAGTAAAGCCAAAAGAAAAGAGAATCCAAAAATATGAAGATAGTGTAAGGAGTCTGGGACAACTTCAAACGTACCAACATCAGAATTATAGAGGTGCCAGAAGAAGAGAGAGAGCAAGATATAGAAAATATATTTGAAGAAATAATGACAGAAAACTTCCCTCACCTGGTGAAAGAAATGTACTTGCAAGTCCAGGAAGCACAGAGGATCCCAAACAAAAGGAATCCAAGGAGGACCACACCAAGACACATCATAATTAAAATGCCAAGGGCAAAAAACAAGGAGAAAATCTTAAAAGCAGCAAGACAAAAGCAGTCAGTTACCTACAAGGGGGCACCCATACGACTGTCAGCTGATTTCTCAACAGAAACATTGCAGGCCAGAAGGGAATGGCAAGAAATATTCAAAACAATGAGTAGCAAGAACCTACAACCACGATTACTTTACCCAGCAAGGCTATCATTCAGAATTGAAGGTCAGACAAAGAGCTTCACAGACAAGAGAAAGCTAAAGGAGTTCATCACAACCCAACCAGTATTATATGAAACTAGGGGACCGGTGCATGAAATTCGTGCACTGGGGTGGGGGTGGGGGTGATGGTCCTTCAGCCCGACCTGCACCCTCTCCAATATGGAGTTCTTGGGGACTCTCACAATCCCAGGACCTCTGGTTCTTAACCGCTAACCTGCCTGCCTGCACTAACCACTCTGCCTGCCTGCCTACCTGCCTGATCCCCCTAACTGCCCTCCTCTACCGGCCTGGTCAACCCTATTAACTTTCTTTTTTTTTTTATTTCATTGCTTAAAGTATTACAACAAGTGATAGATAAGTATTACAACAGATGATAGATAGATCTCCATTTTTTCCCCTTGCCCTTCCCCCCGTTCCTCCCTAACCCCGTTTCCCGTGTCCATTGATTATATTCCTATGCATGCATGCAAGTCTTTCAGTTGATCTCCCAACTCCCCCCCAACCATCCCCAGCCTTCCAGGTGTAGGATGATAGTCTGTTCAAGGCTGCTCTGTCTCTGTATTTGTTTATGTTTATCATTTTGTAATGGTCTTTATTATCCATAAATAAGTGAGGTCATGTGGTATTTTTCTTTCATTGATTGGCTTATTTCACTTAGCATAATGCTCTCCATTTCCATCCATGCTGATGCAAATAGTAAGAATTCCTTCTTTTTTACAGCAGCATAGTATTCCATTGTGTAGATAT
>PVJC01033408.1:0-19566 GCA_004026665.1 Murina feae | reverse complement strand
GCAGCCATCGCTTTGCACTACCTGCTGCACATAGTTCCTTGAATAACACTTCTCTTACACAGCTTCATTCCTAGAGGCAAAAATTCAACGGTAATGCACATTTGCTGTGTCTAGGACAAACTGTTTCCTAATCGCCTTCTTTTCCAAACTTGTAATCTATTTCCCCTTAACCTATTCCCTTACCCATGCCAGTGGAGATTTTTAAGCCTGGGTACCACTGATGTATCTCATTCTTATTAACCAATGTGTCACCCCCAACAACAAAAGGCAGGTGGTTAGTTAAATGGCACCTAAGCTCTGTACCTAGAATGTAGCACCAAAACACCCCTCTTCATAGGCAATTACCTTAAAATTCACCTCATTGGATCATCTAGACACCACCAGAAGTGGACTCTCCCATCATTCACTCTTATGTCAATGTCAGGGAACTATGGCCATGAGTTCACATTCCCTCTCCAATTGCACAACATTTTTTACCACACTTCTCTCACACGTGCACTCCCTCAGTCCCAGCGCCCATAGTCCTCTCCTTGGCCTTATGGTTATTAATCAGCATATGTTGTTCAGAGCAGCGGTCGCCAACAGGCGGTCTGCGGAACACTGGTGGTCCGTGATGTCCAGAAGGTTGGCAACCGCTGGTCCAGAGAATGCTTGCCAACTTCTCTCACTTAACCACCACTTAAGTCCCAGCCCTGATGATCCTTTGCACCATGCACAGAGTCACAGAGATGAACACTCAAGCCTCTAAGATAATCCACAAGATTGACTGTAACTCCCCACATACAGGCCACAGCAAGGGTCACAACAAAATCCTGGTGAGTGATTAGAGAAGTAAATATGTATCAGCCCTAGTTTCATCTTGTTTGAATAACTCTTTGGCCTCCAATTAATCTCAGGCCCACTCTACTTTTAATGGCTTTGGTTACTGCAAAACCATTCTCTTTCCCCAATACTCTACATGACAACTTCTGTATCTATGCTGTGTTGTGACACCCACCTCCAACAAACAGTGGTCCCAGGAAGAAAGCCAGTCCTCAGGCTCACAATGTCCCTTCTTAGCTTTTACTACCATTACCAACTGACCATGATTATCTATATTAAAGTGATCTACAGTCCTGGCTGATGTGACTCAGTTGGCTGAGCATTGACCCATGCACTGATGAGGTCACATGCCTTGACTGTAAGCTAGATCCACAGTAGGGGTTGTTTCTTGCTCATCACTGTTTCTCTGTCTCTCTCCCTCTCCCTTCCTTTCTACATCTAAATCAATATACATATATATATTTTTGAATGTATTTTATTAATTTTTTAAGAAAGGAAGGGAGATGGATAGAGAGTTAGAAACATCAATGAGAGAGACATCTATCAGCTGCCTCCTGCACACCCCCCACTGGGGATGTGCCCGCAACCAAGGTACATGCCCTTGATTGGAATCGAACCTGGGACCTTTCAGTCTGCAGACCAACGCCCCATCCATTGAGCCAAACAGGTTAGGGCTACATATATATTTTTTTAAAAGCATACCTGCCGGTTCCTGAATCAGCTCACTCTTCACTCCAAGCCTTTGCACATTCTGGAACCTATGCCCTGGAGGACCTCGCACTCATTGCACTGGTTGCCAGAAACAAGGTCCACGTCATGAAGCCCTAGTCCTGGCCTTAGGATTCTGGGCTTGGTATCTGTTCAAAGTACCCTGAGAGCACAAATCCCAAGAACTTGAGCTCCAATACAGCTATTTTCCCACCTAACACTTGCTCTATGGCCACCCTAAGACTGCTTTCCTCAACAGCTTCTTCAATTCCTGCGCCCATTCTACCCCCGAGAAAGGGAGCAGGAACTGAGAGTATTGTCTGGGTACACATCCCATTTTCCATGTCCGACTTTGCACAGATTGATAGGCATCTCAGATCTTTGTCCCCAGACCTGACTACCTTTACTAAGGAATTTAAGTATTTGACCCAGTCCTATGCCTGACCTGGCATGAGATCTAAGTCATCCTGTCATCCTCTCTCACCTCAGAGAAGGAGCACATCTGACTAGCAGCTCAGGAACATGCTGTCCCCTCCATAGACAGGACTCAGTGGTCAACCAGGTTGGCACTAACACAATCCCTGGAACTCACCCAAGATGGGGCTATCAGGTCAATTCTCCAGGGCACTGGCTCTGTAGCCTGTCTCATTGTCAGACTCAAAAGGCTGCCCATAAGGCGGTCAATTATGACAAACTTAATGAAATCACTCAGGGCTCTGATGAAAACCCAGCTCTTTATTCTCCCACCTCATAGAGGCCTTACAGAAATTTACCATCTTAGAACCCACCTCCCCAGAGGGAGCCCTTTTTCTGAACACCCATTTTATATACCAACCAGCCCGCCACATACACCATAAACTTCAAAAATGAGACACAGGTCCACAAACCCCTCAAAAAGACCTCCTTAACCTGGCCTTTAAGGTCTTTAATAATAGAGACAAGGAGACCCAAATCCAAAAACAAAGGTGAAATCAGGCCAAGGCTGAGACCCCGATGAAGGGCTTTCAGTTCCTAGCCACCTCTCCTGAACCCCAAATGAAGTGCCGGTCCTCCAACCAAGGGTAAGTCAAGGGCTAAGCCTCTTCCGGGCCCATGCTTCAAACTCAACAAGGAAGGACACTGGATCAAGTCCTCCTCAAACCCACGACCCCCACCTGGACCCTCCCCAGGGTGTGGAAGGGAAGGCCCCTGGAAATCAGACTGCAGTTTGGCCCCTCTAGGTCCGACATCAGCCAGTCCAGCAAGACCACCCTCAGGTCCGGGTTTGGAGCCCCCAGACCTCCCTACCGGCCACCGAAGACTGAAGCTAGCCAGGCCCTGACAAGGCTCCACAGACTTACAGCACCAAGTCAGAGACTCCGGTAACGGTGTAGTGGCAGGTAAGCCCATCTTCTTTTTAACTGACACTGGAGCCACTTATTCTGCCCTCCCCAGATTAGCTGGGACCTTTGCCCCCTCTTCAGTCTCTATTACAGGGTTAATGGATTAGTCTCACAGCCATCAGCCACCTCACCTCTACGCTGCATCTTACTAAATACTCTCATTCACTCTTTTCTAGATCTACTTCAATGCCTGACCAGGGCTACCATGCATCCTCTTATCTGCACATCTTCTTATAAAACCCAGTTGTCCCAAACGACAGTCACCTACCTCGGTTTCACTCTCACCTGTCCCTGTAACCCACCATATCCAACTCAAAAGGGCAGTTCAGATAATCCTTCTCCTCATAACCCTGGGCATCACAGCAGAGGTTGGGAGTGGCACAGAGGCCTACTCACTGCTCATCCTATTTTGAAATCCTGTCTCAGGACCTACAAGAAAGCTCTGGATGCTAGCAAGGGGCAAAACTGGGAAACAAGAACCTCTCCCTCAGGATAACCTACCCTCCCCTAGCAAATAACTAGTCAGGCAAATAAGACCCCTGACCTTTTCCTCCCTAAAGATCACATCTAGGCCTCAGCTGTATTTCAGCTCCAGGCCCAGAAAAGCAGCAAAACCAGACAAATGACGCTGTGGCAGCCTCAGGACCAGCTTCTGCCTCCCAAGTCCCTAAAACAGGACCGTTGTCGAGCCTTCCAGATGGCCTAATAAATCCATAATTCTTCACTAATTTTGGCCCCGTGGCCTCCTTCCGCGGCCCTAACACCTAGGGCCTCAGTGTTTTGAATGAAGGTAAAACTCCCCCAGAATGAAGGTAAAACTCCTCCTGCAAAACGTCACCTCATCTTCTTTGTTGCCTTTACACCCAAAATGGCCAGGGTTCCCGAGTCCTCCCAGTTCAGTGTCACCATCACGTTCTTACAAGGTGGGACTGCAGCCTTTCACCCTCTTCCCCCACCAACCATGAGTCACCCACGACCACAAGGGACTCACCATTCTGAACGCTGGGACCTGGGCGGCGGGAACTGAGAGGCTGGTCCCCACAGCTGGAGGGTAAATGGGGTCAGGCTGCAGGAACGCTGTGAGCAGAGAGGAGTC
The DNA here is from genome assembly GCA_004026665.1 of Murina feae. Classification (NCBI taxonomy): domain Eukaryota; kingdom Metazoa; phylum Chordata; class Mammalia; order Chiroptera; family Vespertilionidae; genus Murina; species Murina feae. The sequence continues at coordinate 15,558 of PVJC01033408.1, read as the reverse complement.
TAGGAAGCACGGGGACGCCCATTTCGGGCTCTTGGGGTTCCAGGAACCTCAGACACACCCCGCATAGCAGGCTCGCTGCCTCCCAAGCCTCCTCCTCCTCACCACCAGTGCCTGAAGGCTGTGAGTCTGTGAACAAAAGACTTGCCGTTAAAGGTGGAAGTCCCGCCCTAACCAGATGCGCAGACACTAAAATGCCCTTTTGTTCTGCCCAAGTGGACACATTTCCTTCTGGGTAATGTAGTTTTCTCCATCGAACAGGGCACTACTGAAATCCCAGCCAATGAATGACTTGGGTGAATAAAGATTTTGTGGCCCAGCAAGTGAAGCCTGGGGAGGAGAAGTTGGGAGCAGAGACCTGGCTAACTGGAGCAGACCGACAGATCTCTGAGGGTAAGAGAGGAATGCAAGAGATCCACCAAAGAATATACACACAGGGTGAAAATGGGAAACATCTATAATGCTATCAACAATAAAAAATACATGTGTTTTTATAAATTTTAAAATAATGTAGCCAAGCTGGTGTTGTCCAATGGTAAAGTCTCAACCTATGAACCAGGAGGTCATGGTTTTTTTTGTTTTGTTTGATATTTATTTTATTTATTTTTTTCAAATTTTTATTGTTAAAGTATTACATATGTCTCATTTTCCACCCATTCAGTACTCCCAGCCATCCCCACCCCTCAGCACATGTCATCACCCCCATAATGTCTGTGTCCATTGGTTATGCTGATATGCATGCATATACTAGTAAGTCCTTTGGTTGATCCCTTACCCCCTCCCTCTCTCTTCTGACTTTCCTCTGAAGTTTGACAGTCTCTTCAATGCTTCTGTATCTCCAAATCTATTTTTGTTCATCAATTTATGCTGTTCATTATATCCCACAAACAATGAGCTCGTGTGATACTGGTTCTTTTCCTCATCAGGACACATACATGGGTTGTAAGCTCAATTCCCAGTGTGTGGGTGGAGTCATGCAAGAGGCAACTAATCAGTGATTTTCTCTCATCATCAATGTTTTTATTCCTCCCTCTCCATGACACTCTCCAAAATCAATAAAAAAATATTGGAGAACAACCAAGATGGTGGCACTGAACTTGCTGCCACACACAACCACATTAAAACTACAACTAAAAGGGGAACCATAAAAAACACTAGAGAAATTTAAAGGCAACAAAATATCAGACATATTCCAAAGCAATTTCTTCACCGATACAGCTCCCAGGGCATTGGAAACTAAAGAGAAGATAAACAAATGGGACTACATCAAAATAAAAAGCTTCTGCACAGTAAAAGAAACTATCAACAAAACAATAAGAAAGCCCACTGCATAGGAGAAGATATTTGCTAATGTTGTCACCAATAAGGGTTTAATCTCCAACATTTATAGGGAACTCATATAACTTAGCAAAAGGGAGATAAACAATCCAATCAAAAAATGGGCAAAAGACCTAAATAGACACTTTTCAAAAGAAGACATTCAGAAAGCCAGGAGACATATGAAAACATGCTCAAAGTCACTAATCATCTGAGAGATGCAAATCAAAACAATAATGAGGTATCATCTCACACCTGTCAGAATGGCTAACATCAACAAATCAACAAACGACAACTACTGGCGAGGATGCAGAGAAAAAGTAACTCTTGTGCACTGCTGGTGGGAATGCAGACTGGAGCAGCCACTATGGAAGACAGCATGGAGTTTCCTAAGAAGTTAAAAATGAAACTCCCATTTGACCCTGTGATCCCACTTCTAGGAATATATCCCAAGAAACCAGAAACACCAATCAGAAAGGATATATGTATCCCTATGTTCATAGCAGCACAATTTACCATAGCTAAGATTTGGAAACAGCCTAAATGCCCATCAGCAGATGAATGGATTAGAAAACTGTGGTACATCTACACAATGGAATACTATGCTGCTGTAAAAAGAAGGAATTCTTACCATTTGCAGCAACATGGATGGAACCGGAGAGCATTATGTTAAGTGAAATAAGCCAGTCAATGGAAGAAAAATATCACATGATCTCACTTATTTATGGATACTGAAGGCCATTATAAACTGATGAATATAAATAGATACAGAGGCAGAACAGCATTGAACAGACTGTCAACCTACAGTGGGAAGGCCGGGAGGGTTGAAGGAGGGGCGGGGAAGACCACGAGTTTCAGGAAAACAAAGGATTTATAGAGCCGGAAGTAGTGGGTGGGGTAACGTGTGTGTGGCCCCTGTTGATTGGTCGAGGGAAGGGCCAGGGTTTGGTTGCACAGGGGGCAGGATGCAGTTAGACTTGGGTCATTTCCTCTGCATCCCCATTGGCCAGTTTTCAGTCTTGCACTGCCCTTTCAGTGACCCCCAACCATAAAATTATTTTCGTTGCTACTTCATAACTATAATTTTGCTACTGTTATGAATCGTAATGTAAATATCTGATATGCAGGATGTATTTAGGCGACCTCTGTGAAAGGGTTGTTCAACCCCCAAAGGGGTGGCGACCCACAGGTTGAGAACCACTGAATTAGGGCAAGTATTTTGGATAAGTACACTACCGGCCTTTCTTAGGGGCTGAGACTTTGGGTGAGAATCCCTTTGGCTATGTACCTTGTCTGACATATGTATAGGTGGAAAGACTTAGTTACATCTGGGAGTGCTAGTTGACCCATCGTCCTTGCTCTGCTTATGTCTGTCTTACTGCCTAATATATTCTTTCAAGGATCCTGGCTCTGAATTCTTTTATGGAAAATGGACATTGGTGGGCTCCTTCTGGCAACTTCCATGCTGAAGAGGGGTGCAGTTTTCTTTCAGAGCCAAGAGATCCTTGCTGTCTGTCAGAGGGACGATGAGACCTGGGCACAGAAGGAGGTGGGCTTGTGACCTGGTGGAGACAAACTGTATTATGAAATATAGTATTATTGAGCAATTAGAATAGCAAGAGTTATAACAAATGTCTGGTGGAAGGGAAACAAAACATTTCGATTTTAATAACTTTTAATGAAATACATTTTTTCTTCTTAAAATTATCCTTTATGTTTATTAAGAGAGCTAAATTAAGACCAATTTATTTATTGTATTCAATTTGGTCTGATTGTTTGTATAAACACAAGAATGGTAACTGACTACCTTTGCCGGAATTTCATGAATGAATCTTAATGTGCCCCATAGGGCTGAGAAGCCAAGTCATCCAGCTGCTGCCAGGCCTTCCTGCAGTATTTGCTGAGTCAGGTGATTTCTTCACCTGTAGTGATTCTGCCTGGTCTGTGCTCTAGGCTTTAAAGCCCATCTCAGCAGCCCTTCTACTCATCAAGACCTAGATTGAGTGGGGGCTCTGCAGGGATGCAGAAGTGCTCTTATTGCTCCCCTTCTACTTTGACCAACCTCCATTATTTCCACATATTGTTTGAGATAGATTGAGAGAGAGAAACGTCCATTTTTTTTGTTCCATTATTTTTATCCATTTTTTTTAGTTGACCAAGGATGGAACTTGCAACCTTGGCATTATTGAGATGAGTTTCTGACCCACTGCAAGGTCAGACATATGTGGCATTTTAAGTAAAATAACCCAATAATGTACCTGAAAATAGATAGAAAAACCATCATAATGACAGATAGAGGTGGAAGGCTAGAATAGGATTCATGGGGTTTCATAAGTGTCTTTTTACAAGGATATATTTCAAGTAAGCTATTTCTAAGGCAGACTGTAATATTGCATCAGTTATTTTATATGCTGAGAATGAAGCACTGATAAGAGAAGGGGGATTTTCCTTTCAGTGATGCAGGTATGCAGGGAAATACCAAAAGCATGTTGTTTTTTTAAGTGTCCATTTTAAATTATTTTTACTTAAACCAATCTTTAAGAAAGGCTTAATCTTGATGCTTCCCAATAATTTTACTGTTTTAATATGAAAATTATTGAGTATATTTGGTGCTCCTCTATCAGCATGGTAGAAATAAAATGTAATGATGTGCTACTTAAATATTATGTCCATGTTCATTGCCATCACTTTGGCAGTTTGAACCTCACCAGGATGAGAGTATTTACACCAGGGATATTAACAAAGATTAAAAATGTAGACTTCACTTAATGTATTATTGAGTGTTTAGACTTTTAAAGAATGGTAGAGAATGTTAACAGTGCAGATCAAAGATCAAATCTGTAAGTGTATAGTAAACTGCATTTAAATTCTACATAGGAAAAAAATTGAGAAAAAAATGTCCATTCCAATATTTAAAACCTATCATTCCATACAGAAAAGAAATAATTGGAGTCACTGAGAAATCAGTGAACTTCAAACATGTCTTAAATTATGCACTGTTCTCCTATTGGTTAAATTAATACATTCATTTTATTTTATTTTATTTTTAATATTTTTTATTGATTTTTTACAGAGAGGAAGTGAGAGGGATAGAGAGTTAGGAACATCGATGAGAGAGAAACATCGATAAGCTGCCTCTTGCACACCCCCCAATGGGGATGTGCCCGCAACCCAGGTACATGCCCTTGACCGGAATCGAACCCGGGACCCTTGAGTCCAGAGGCCGACGCTCTGTCCACTGAGCCAAACCAGTCAGGGCTCATTTTATTTTTTAAAATTATTTATTGCTGAAAGCATTGCCCACATGTGAGATCATGTGATATTTATCTTTTTCTGACTGGCATATTTCACTTAGCATAATGCTTTCCAGTTCCATGCATACTGTTGCAAATGGTAAAAGTTCCTTCTTCTTTTTTTAAAATTAAATCTCTATTGTTCAGATTATTACAGATATTCCTTTTTTTTAAACCCCCATAGCTCCCCTCTATTTGGTTCCCCCCACCACCACCCCGTGCCCTTACCCCCACCACTGTCTTCATCCATAGATGTAAGATTTTTGTCCAGTCTCTTCCCATATCCCTCATACCCGCTTCCCCCTGAGAATTGTCAGTCCATTCTCTTTCTCTGCCCTTACTAGTATTCTATTCACCAGTTTATTCTGTTCATCAGATATTTCCATTAACTTAATTGTTATGTTCACTTGTTGATAGATATGTATTTGTTGTCACTTTGTTGTTCAACTTTTTATTTTTACCTTTTTCTTCTTCCTCCTCTTCTTAGAGAATGCCCTTCAGCAATTCAAGTAATTCTGGTGTGGTGGTGATGTACTACTTTAGCTTTTTCTTATCTGTGAAGCTCTTTATCTGACCATCAATTTTACATGATAGCTTTGCTGGGTAGAGTAATCTTGGCTGTAGGTTCTTCCTATTCATCACTTTGAATATTTCTTTCCACTCCCTTCTGGCCTGCAAAGTTTCTGTTCAGAAATCAGCTGACAGTCATATGGGTACTCCCTTGTAGGTAACTAACTGTTTTTCTCTTGCTGCTTTTAATATTCTCTCTTTGTCTTTTGCCCTTGGCATTTTAATTATGATGTGTCTTGGTGTGGTCCTCTTTGGATTCCTTTTGTTTGGGGATCTCTGCACTTCCTTGACTTGTAAGTCTATTTCTTTCACCAGGTAGGGGAAATTTTCTGTCATTATTTCTTCAAATAGGTTTTCAATATCTTGCTCTTTCTCTTCTTTTGGTACCCCTATAATTCTGATGTTGGTACGCTTAAAGTTCTCCCAAATGCTCCTTACACTATCTTCACACTTCTGGATTCTTTTTTCTTTTTTCTTTTCCAGTTGGGTGCTTGTTGCTTTTTCATATTTCAAATCTTTGACTTGACACTTGCGAATCTCTAGTCTGCTGTTGGATCTCTGTATAATATTCTTTATTTCAGTCAGTGTATGCTTAATTTCTAGTTGGTCCTTTTTCATATCCTCGAGGGTCTCACTAGATTTATCGAGGGTCTCAGTAAGTTTATCAGCGGATTCTAGAAAATTCTTGAAAAACCTTAAAACCGTAGTTCTGAACTCTATATCCAGTAGGTTGCTTTCCTCCATTTCTGTCATTTGTGACCTGTTTCTTTGTCTCTGCATTTTGTCTGCTTCCCTGTGTTGATAGTGTGGCTTTCTGTGCTAGGTGTCCTATAGGGACCAGTGATTCAGCCTCCCCAGTCACCTTGGGGTGGACACTCTTGTTGTATGCCTTTGAGGGATTGGTGCACAGTCTAGTTGTAGTTATCACTGGGAGGTATCGCTGGGAGGAAATGACCTCCAGGCCTTTCTCCTCGTTGTTTGGGGTTTGGAACTTTTGGAGTTCTCTGTCCCAGCTGCAGTCTGTTAGGTTATGCTGCAGGCAGACAGGCGCACAGCTTGGGTGGGGTTGTAAATTGGGTGGGGCAGGGTCTCAGAATCACCGGGGCGGAGAAACCTGCAATGGCTGCCCCTCCACCAGCTCCACAGCTTCTCCCGGTTTTGGTGTCTCCACGCCCTGTAGTCTGCACCCCCCTGAGTCCCCGAGTCTCAGAGCTCTGCGTCAGTGATCGCTGCGAACAGCTCTGCTAGAATGCCACTCATCTTCCGCCCCGTTGCCTGACCCTGGAGTTTATAATCTGCTTCCAGCCCAGGTGCTGCCACCGCCACCATTTTGCACACATGTCCGTACCTCTCAGTTCTGGTGCCAGGAACTTCTATTGTCTCAATACGCTCCTTCTCTTGCCTTCTAGTTGTAAAGCTTCCACTCCCTTGGTTCTGGAGGATGGCCATTTATCTTTATAGTTGTATTTTTTAAATGTGTTTGTGGGAGGCTGCACATTTAGGTATATACCTTGTGCCGCCATCTTGGTTCTCCAACTCTCACCTTTTTGTTCAGCTCCTTTTTATAGCAGCATAATATTTCATTATGTACCACACAAAGTACCATAGTTTTTAAATCCACTCATCTGCTGATGAGCACTTAGGCTGTTTCCAAGTATTAGCTATTGTAAATTGTGCTGCTATGAACATAGGGATGCATATATCCTTTCTAATTGGTGTTTCTGGTTCCTTGGGATATATTCCTAGAAGTGGGATTACTGGGTTAAATGAGAGTTCTATTTTTAATTTTTTGAGGAAACTCCATACTGTCTTCCATAGTGGCTGCACTAGTCTGCATTCCCACCAGCAGTGCAGGTGTGTTCCTTTTTCTCCACATCCTCGCCAGCACTTGTTGTTTGTTGATTTGTTGATGATAGCTATTCTAACAGGTGTGAGAGAGTACCTCATTGTTGTTTTAATTTGCATCTCTGGGATGTCTGAGCAGACTTTTTTTTTAAATCCTTACCTGAGGATATTTTTCCATTGATATTTAGAGAGAGTGGGAGAGAGAGGGAAAGATAGAAACATTGATGTGAGAGAGACACATTGATTGGTTGACTCCTGCATGAGCCCTGACCAGGGGCGGGGAGGAGCTTGCAACCAAGGTATGTGCCCTTGACTGGAATTGAACCTGGGACCCTATGGTCTTTAGGCCAACACTGTATCCACTGAGCAAAACTGGCTAGGGCCTGAGCAGACATTTTAACAATTGCGATAAAAACAGTGTCAATAAATGTATGAAAAAATGCTCACCATCAAAAATTCTTAAGTAGACCTCCCACTGTGCCCAGTGCCCCCACCCCCTGCCTTGGGACCCCCAGCCACCTTCACCCTCACCCTCACCCTCAGCCTCACCCTCAGCCTCACTCTGCACATGTCCACCACCTGCCCCCACCCCGCTCCTCACTGTCCACGCCCCCCAAAGGAAAAAAAAGAAAAAAAAACTTAAATAGAATTAAAAAGAAAGTGAGTACATACTATACTCATTTACGGTGTTAGTATTTAAAAAGAGTAACCATTGCATGTGGTGGCAGGGGTGCAGAAACTCTGGAATTTTCATTACTGTGAGTGGATGGAAGTGCAAAGGGAATGGCCATTTTAGATCACAGTTCCACATATCTTACAATGTAACACATTCACCTACACGAAAACACTGTATACTAGGTGTACCAGTTAATAATGGTGGATTTTGTAATCAAAGATAACACAATAATTTCAAGAGAAACATCAAAAGTGCTTTATTCAAAGTAATGTCCATCGCTAGCTACACATTTCCCCTATCTTTCAGGTCATTTGTGGATACCATCCCAATAGAACTTTTCTTGTTTTGAGGCAAAGCATTCAGAGACCAAATTTTCCACTTCTTCGTACGTTTTGAAGTGCTGCTCAGAAAGTGCATGTGCCATCTATCAGAACGAGTGGTAATCCGAAGGAGCAAGGGCTGGTGAATATGGCAGGTGGGTTAATACTTCCCAGGCAAGATCTTTCAACCTGTCTTTAACTGGTTTTGAAGTGTGTGATGGTGCGTTATCATGAAGCAAAATTACTTTGCCGTGTCTTCTGGCCCATTCATCATCAAAGCATGGTTCAAATTGATTATTTGTCAGTAGTGATCAGTATTAACAGTTGCACCTGGTCTTAGAAGCTCATAATGCACCACACCTTCCTGATCCCACCAAATACAGAGCAGTCTTCTTTCCGAAGAGATTTAGCCTTCCAATCAATGTTGATGATTGACCTGGATGGACCCATAATTTTGTGCATTTGGGATTCTTAAAATAAATCCACTTTTCCTCACCAGTCACAATTTGATGCAAAAAATGGTTCTTTCATGCCATTTTAGCAACATTTTACTGATGACCTTTCAGTTTTCCATTTGTCTTTTGTTCAGTTGATGTGGCACCCATTTTCCTTCCTTTAAAATCTTTCCCATTGTTTGTAAATGATTGGAAATTGCTGAGCAATGTTTAATCTTTCTGCAAGTTGTTTTTGAGTTTGACATGCAACTTCATCCAATAATGCTTGTAATTGTTGGTCTTCAAACTTTTTCGGTTGACCTGGATGTTTTTTTGTCTTTCACACCCAAATCATTTCTTTTAAAGTATTTAAACCAGCATTCACAAGTATCTTGAGATGGAGTATGTTCACCATAAGCTTCCCAAAGTATACAGTAACTTTTTCTTCAAAATAATGAATTAAGACTTCCCGCAAATGCTCTTTTTTTGGCATGAAATTAAACTTTTTTAAGCGTAAAAATATCTATGATGTTAGCAATTTCAGCAAATTTGACATAGTTTTGAAGCTCGCTGTCAATACAATAAAATAGCATACACATCAAATTGCATATATATCAACATATGTAACTCCATGTATTGAAAAAATCTGATTAAATGGTACACCTAGTACGTAAAAGGCTAAGTGACCAACTGGTACATATGATGTACACTGGCAATTTAGAAATAAATGTTGACTTGCGCATGCCTGATACATATAAAGCTCTCACTGGTACCAATTGTACATGTGTGTTTCCATCTGTCATTGTTGATCATGAATTTGGTTGACACTTCTATTACAGAGAAAGAGTGAATAGCAGTATTAAAGTATTTCTTCTAATTAATTCCCTTTCAATGCACATGAATCTGTGCACCAGGCCACTAGTATCTCTATAAAGAAGTGAAAGGCCCTGGCCGGTTTAGTTCAGTGGATGGAGCATCAGCCTGAAGATTGAAGGGTCCTGGGGTTGATTCTGGTCAAGGGCATGTGCCCAAGTTGCAGAAACGATCCCCAGTAGGGGACGTGCAGGAGGCCAATCAGTGATGTTCTCTCATTATTGATGTTTCCATCTCTCTTTCCCTCTCCCTTCCTCTCTGAAATCAATAAAAATATATTTTTAAAAAGAAGTGAATGCAAATATTCCTAGCTGATTTATTTATAACGAGGGGCCCGGTGCACAATAATTTGTGCACTCGATGGGGTCCCTCAGCCCAGCCTGTGTCCTCTTGCAGTCTGGGACCCCTCGGGGGATGTCCACCTGCTGGCGTGCCTGGCCAGGCTGGGTGAGGGGCTGATGGCAGTTTGGAGGCTGGCCAAGCCTGCCCTGCCTGCCCCACCTGCCCACTGGCTGCTATGTGCCCCGCCCCGCCCATCCCACTGGCCCCGCCCACCCTGCCGCCTGCTGCTGCCCGAGCTGCACCCGCTGCCACCCACTCCGTGGCTGCCGGCCTCCATCTTGGCTGGGTTAATTTGCACACAGCCACTCTGATTGGCTGGTGGACGTGGCTTAGGCATCCCAGAGAGATGGTTAATTTCCAGATTACTCTTTTTTTTTTTTTAATATTTTATTGATTTTTTACAGAGAGGAAGGGAGAGAGATAGAAAGTCAGAAACATCGATGAGAGAGACACATCAATCAGCTGCCTCCTGCACACCTCCCACTGGGGATGTGCCCGCAACCAAGGTACATGCCCTTGCCCGGAATCGAACCCGGGACTCTTCAGTCCACAGGCCGACGCTCTAGCCACTGAGCCAAACCGGTTCCGCCAGATTACTCTTTTATTAGAGTAGATATCCCAACCCTGGAAATGACCAAAATCATAGACAGATCAATAGATAAAGTGGTAATTCATAGATCACAATACTACTCAGCAGTAAAAAATTAACTATTCACATAAACATTTGGGTTGAATCTCAAAATAACTGTGCAGAATTAAGGAAACCAATATTTGTTAAAGAGTACACACATTATAGTGCCTATAACATTATAAAAAATATGAACTAATGTGCTGTAATGGAAGGAAAATCAATGCCTGCATGGAGGACTGGGGAAGTAAAAAGTGAGATTATAAAAGGGCAGGTGGTAAATATAGGGTATGCCAAAAGAGTTGTTGATATGGAAATTAATACAACATTTAAAAATAATAATACAAGAATGTACTCTGCCCTGGCCAGTGTTGCTCAGACAGCTGAGCATCATCCCCACACTTAAAGGTCACCTGATCAGGTCAGGGCATATGCCCTCCTCAAACCCCAGTAGGGGAGAGCAGAAGGCAGCTGATTAATATATCTCTTTCATATAGATGTTTCTCTCTTATTCACCCTCTCTTCCATTTCCCTAAAAGAAACAATATAAGTAATGTTTTTTAAAAAGAATAAACTCTGTGTTTGGGGTGCTCAAAATTGTAAATCTATTTTTGCTCCACCGTATATATTGGTGACAGATAAGTTTGTTTCATGTATGATGGTTTCACAGCTTTTTATGTACATCATACCTCACCAAACAGTACACATTAGAAATGGGCAGTTTGTTGCATGTCAGTTTTCCTATTCTAGGAGGAACAGCCTTGCCTCGGTGGCAGGAAATACTGGCAAGCAGTGTAGACTATTGCCATCAGAACCAACAGGAGTGCTGAGTGGTTACAAAAGACACAAACTGGGATTGATTATAGGATTATCCTTCCTCTATTTTTGAGTTTTTGCCTGTTGAGCATGAACCTTAAGGTGAACACCCTATAGGGGCCAGGGGAATCCACACCACTTTTATATTATTTTTTCTGCCAGTGGCTTCAGCTACAGGAAATAGTTATGGAGGTCCTCAGAATGTCCTAAATGATCATACAAGCCACAGGCCCTGAATTAATTTTGGATTTATGTCCAGAAGAGGCACTTTTCATCTCATTTTTTTTTTTCATCTCATTTTCATCTCATCTTCTCTCCCATTTCCATGAAAATAGTGTTTCTGTCCCAATACTAATTCCACCTCAGAGTATTACAACAAGTGACAACAGCCTATGGAATTTTATACATCATGTCACATGGCCTCTTTGGAGCATGTATAGAGTAGTTCTCTAAACATTGCTGAAACTTATGTAATACACTAGAGGCCCAGAGCACAAAATTCATGCACAGGTAGGGTCCCTAAGCTCTGGCTGGAAATCAGGGCTGATTGGGGCCTTCAGATCTCTGGCCGGGGCCTTCCTTCTCCTGGCTGTCAGCTGGGGGCCTTCCTTCGTTCTGAGCCGCCCCCTGGTGGTCAGTGCACATCATCATGAGTGATTGAACTCTGGAGGGGATAATTTGCTTATTAGCCTTTTATTACATAGGATACTGTGAACAGAGATCATAATTCATAGTTTGTATAAGCACAACAAAGGCCTCCTCTTTAGAATGACCACTGACCTCACCAATAATGGAAACACCAAACTTCAAATTAAAAACAAAGTCATGTACACTTTCATTTAAGGCCTTGGTCAGCAATACAAAATTAGCCAATATTAGACAAAGAGGAATTTTCTGCTATCATGCTATGCCTTCCAAAGCACAAGTTGGGGACCACACCATATCCATTTACCTCTCCATGCTGACAGATCATAACTTTCCTTTCTAATCATCCCAGGCAGTGAATAGAACTAATGAATTAAAGGTATAAAAGAAAAAAAAACAACTTTACAAAAACATAAAATGAGCAGAGAAGAGCAAGTAGTTTGCATGTTGGTGAATTAGAACCTGAAATAGTTCATCACAGCTAATGTGAGAACCACAATATCCCTTCAAAAGTAGCACTTCTTGGCTGAGGACAGGTGCTCTGGATGAACCCTGGGTCAGGTGTATTCCCTAGTCAGAGATAAAGGAATGAAGATACTGCTAATAGGTCATAATAATCATAATTTCCTTAAGCACAAGTGAGAACACAGAATATATTTCCCCTGAGCACACAAGTATGTTACCAATGCACATTCTTCAGGTGGTAGAGGTGAAATTATTTCAGCCACAAATACATGCAGTGACATCAATCGGGTATTAGGTCTGGGCAGGTTGGCAAATGCAGATCCTTCAAGCCTAAGGTGACCAGATTTAAAGTGGTACACCATTTATGGGGGGGGGGGTTCTTTTTTTTTTTTCTTTCTTTTTTATTATTACTTAAAATACTACAAAGAGTAATCGGGACTTTTTTAAAATGCCACGGGATGCAGGACAAACTGTTAAAAATCGGAACTGTCCCGCCAACAGTGGGACGTCTGGTCACCTTATTCAAGCCTCACTTGTACCTGAAGCTTATGAAGAATCTAACAGAGTGTATGTTTTGACAAAAGGAGTTTATATTTGGTAAATGGGTCCCAAAGTATCTCCTTCAGTGTTGTCATTCTGAGTGAGAAAGATAAAATATGATCTGGACATTTAGGGCTTTTCTCCAGTGTGAACCCTCAGGTGTGTGATCAGACTATGTTTGTGGCTAAAATATTTCCCACATACACTAGACTCAAAAGGTTTTTCTCGAGTGTGAACTCCTTTGTGTTTAAGGAGGTGATTATTGTACTGAAAAGATTTCCCACATCCATTATACTCAAAATGTTTTTCTCCAGTGTGAACTATGAGGTTAGAGCTTTGACTGAAGGACTTCCCTCAATCACTACATTGATACAGCTTTTCTCCTGTGTGAACTCTGTGGTGTTGACTGAGGTTAGAGCTTTGACTGAAGGACTTCCCACAATCACTACACTCATAAGGCTTTTCCCCAGTGTGAACTCTGTGGTGTTGACTGAGGTTAGTGCTTTGAGTGAAGAACTTCCCACAATCACTGCACTCATATGGCTTTTCTCCAGTGTGAACTCTGTGATGTTTAATGAGGTTAGAGTTATGACTGAAGGACTTCCCACACTCACTACATTTATACGGTTTTTCCCCAGTGTGAACTCTTTTGTGATTAAGGAGGTGACTATTGTACCTAAAAGATTTCCCACATTCACTACACTCATAAGGTTTTTCTCCAGTGTGAATTTTCTGATGTTCAATGAGATTATAGCTTTTGCTGAATGACTTACCACAATTACTACACTCATAGGATTTTTCTCCAGTGTGACCTCCCCTATGATGATTGATGTTTATAATACATCTAAAAACTTTTCCACATTTGTTACACTCGTATTTCACTTCACCAGTGCAGACATCCTGATATTGAACAAATTTATGTCTGTGGCTTACAGCATTTTCACGTTTGCTCCACTGGTGATGACTTTTTCCACTGAGAAATTTCTGTGAAGTATCATTGCCACTGTGAGGCTCCTCAGTATTAAGAGTTGCCTGGGGCTGCAACAACCCTGAGCTGGCTGGCCAGTCTTTTCCAGCTTCCCTAGTGGTTGAAGGCACCTCTGATAAGTAGAAGGTGCAGCTAGTCACAAAGGAGGCCCCATCCATAGCTTCTTCCCAGGGCTTCTCTCCACTGGCATCCTTCTGTTGCTGGTGATGGTTTGCACTGGAACAGAAGTCTCTCACAGATGTGTCAATGAAGAAGGCTTTTTGCTCAATGTATGCTGCTTGTGACTCAGTCAGATGCAGAATAACTTTTAAAACTGAGAAACACCGTTTACAGAGCCGGGTCCTCTGGGTTGGTGGAACTGTCTTTGACTCCACTTGTACAGAAACACTCTCATCAGAACTGGCATCCTCCTCTTCTGTTCTATGCCAACAACCTGAAAACCGAAAAATGGTGAGAACATGAATGTTGACTGTGGTGACGGGGAGAAGTTCCATTACAAAAGTGTGTTGCACATGTTACCTTGGCTTCATGCAACTGGCTGAAAATAAAAGATTTGCAAGAAGGATTTACTAGATGCTGCTATGAAGTTCTGGTCTACTGAAGATCAAAAACAATAAACACCTCAAATGAAATACGATACAAACATGGCAGGCACTACATGGAACACAAGAGGGATCACATACTCATTCTTCTGCTAACAGCATTCAGCTGGGCTTCTGTGCTAGTGACATGAGCAAGCTGTGCAGAATGTTGGTTACATCTTATTCCAAATAAAAGTCAATAAATGAATAGCTTGTGTTTGAGGTCAACTTAAGCATGTATGTGTATCTCATAACACATGTGCAGGTCAATGTTGGAGAATAATGCAGAGAAAGCCTTGCCAGGGGACAGGTGATGCAAAACGTTATCTTTTCCCCAGTTGCCACTCAACAGGGCCAGGCCTCCTGAGATCATCCTGCATGTTCACCCTGTAAAAAACCAGGATTCTCCCTGCACTTTCCACTGTAAAAGTACTGTATTTTCTGGCGTATAAGACGACTGGGCATATAAAACGACTTTGAGAAGATTTTCCCGGGTTAAAAAGTTGTCTTATTCGCCGGAAAATACGGTATGTGAAACCTAAATATTCCAAGTATTAATGAAAGACGACAGAGGTGAGCAGCCAGCACTGGCCCCGGGGAGCTCAGCATGCAACAGTATTTGGGAAGAGAATATTACAAAAAATAGAAGGAGAGTTTCACAAGAACTGCCCATGGTTCGTGTAAGTAAAGACCGTAACCAGGCACAGGCAGTCACCAATGATCTTTAGTCGGAGGAAAGGTGCAGAAATGGAAGTCAGGGGTCTGGACATAGTCACTCTCCCAGGAAGAGAAAGTTAAGGTGGGTCCCATTAAATTGTCTGCAAAACTGAGGACTTCCACACACTTCCTGCACACTTTGAGGCAATGGGTGTTAGGGGTGTTTGGTGAGTCCATTGCTCAGGGCTTTCCACACAGCTCAGCACTTGCATCCACAGCACATTTTACAAGTATGTGGGGAAAACTGGCAGAGCTCCTGGTTTGGCTGTGGGAGAGAGAAAGTTACATCTGGAGAAAAAAGGTAGAGAGGCCATCACCTCAGGACAGTAGGAGAATGTGAAAGTCTTACCTACAGATGATACAAGTGCAAAAGCTTCTAGCATCACATCGCAGTACAGGTGTCTCTGATCCTTATCAAGGAGCCCCCACTCCTCCTGAGAGAAGGCAATGGCCACGTCCTCAAAATTCATATCCTGTCATAATGGGGACAGGTGACCTATGATCAGCATCT
>PVJC01033407.1:0-19316 GCA_004026665.1 Murina feae | reverse complement strand
TGGGGGCCTGCCCCCAGGCACACCGTCAAGGCTTGAAGCAGGCACCCCCTCTATGTTGATCTCTCAGACTCTTGCCCTCTCCTGCATGTTGTTCTCTTTTTTGAGCTGTGTCCAGGGCTGGTGCTGCCTGCCTCCCAAGCTTGCCTACTGCCCATCTTCCTCCAGCCACCAGAAAGCAGGGAAAACCCCGCCTTGTGGTCAGGCCAGCTTTCTCCTGCTCCCTGATCCCTGGAAGGGACCTGGGGAGCCGATAAGCAGGCTGCTGACTCCCACTCACTGGTCCCCTGCTGCCTTCCTTTCCCACTCCCCGGTGCTGCCAAGGGGTCTGGGGAACTGCCAAGCAGGACCCTAGCCTGTACTGCCTTGCTTTCCTGCTCCCCAGTGCCCTGCGAAGGGCCTGGGCAGCTGCCAAGCAGGCCGCTGACCCCCCACCACCTCTTTCCCACTCACCGGTACCCTGCTGCCTTGCTTTCCCGCTCCACAGTGCCCTGCAAGGGGCCTGGGAAGCCCATCAAGCAGGCCGCTGACCCCCTGCTGCCTCTTTCCTGCTCCCCGATGCCCCTCAAAGGGCCTGGGAAGCCCACTAAGCAGGCTGCCAACCCCCTGCCACCTCTTACCTGCTCCCCGATGCCCCTCAAAGGGTCTGAGGAGCCGCCAAGCAGGCCGCCGACCCGCCGCCACCTCTTACCCACTCTCCGGTGCCCCGCAAAGGGCCTAGGGAGCTGCCAAGCAGGCCGCCAACCCTGCCACCTCTTTCCCACTCACCGGTCCTGGGGCCTGTGCTGTTCCACCCTGCAGCTGCTCTGTGCACTCGGGAGGTCCCTCAGCCTGGCCTGTGCTCTTTCGCAGTCTGGGACCCCTCAGGGGATGTCCACCTGCTGGCGTGCCTGACCAGCCTTGGTGAGGGGCTTTAAGGCTGCCCACAGCTCCCATTGACCCAATGTCTCAGCAAGGCTGGCTGGAAACAGGTTTCTGGGGTTTGTTTATCTTCTATAATTGATGCTGTTCCTTTAAGGCGAGGCCTAATAAGAAGCCTCATTTCTGCTTCAGCTCAGGGCTTCTATAATGAGACAATGTTACCCTTAGACTTAGGCCCAGCCTGCTGTTTCCTTCAGCTCCCGAGGATTCTATGATTTATACTTTGTTGCAAACGTGTTTTGCTTTGAGGCAAGGATAAGCTGAGCTGGCACGCAGACAGTTTCACTTTCACTCCTGCTGCAATGGAAGCTGCCGTTTACTCCGAGAGTGGCAGCTGCCATGTTGGCTGAGTTAATTTGCATACAGTCGCTCTGATTGGCTCTTAGGCATCCCGAAGGGACGGTTAATTTCAATATTACGTTTTTATTAGTTAAGATTATATAAGATAGATGCCTGGTGCATGGGTGGGGGCTGGCTGGTTTGCCCTGAAGGGTATCCCAGATCAGGGTGGGGGTCCCACTGGGGTGCCTGACCAGCCTTGGTGAGGGGTTGATGGCTGTTCGCAGGCTGGCAACAGCCCCTTCAGTGTGTGTGTGGGGGTCCTGCTGGAGTGCCTGGCCAGCCTGGGTAAGGGGTTGATGGCTGTTTGCAAGCTGGGCACAGCCCCCAGCGAGTCTGGCTGGAAGCAGGTATCTGGGATTTATTTATCTTCTATAATTGAAACTTTGTTGCCTTGAGTGGAGGCCATAGCCAGCCTAGGCAGGCAGGAAGTTTAGCTTCCTCCATAGCCGGGGCAAGCAAGCCTCCTGTTTGCTCTAGCTCTGTGACTTCTATAATTGAAACTTTGTTGCCTTGAGCGGAGGACACAGCTAGCCTAGACAGGCAGAAAGTTTAGCTTCCTCCATAGCCAGGGCAA
This sequence comes from Murina feae, assembly GCA_004026665.1. Classification (NCBI taxonomy): domain Eukaryota; kingdom Metazoa; phylum Chordata; class Mammalia; order Chiroptera; family Vespertilionidae; genus Murina; species Murina feae. The sequence goes on along the minus strand of PVJC01033407.1, from coordinate 17,482 downwards.
GCAAGCCTCCTGTTTGCTCTAGCTCCGTGGCTGCCAGCCACCATCTTGGCTGGGTTAATTTGCATGCAGTCACTCTGGCTGGTGGGTGTGGCTTGGCTGATGGGCATGGCTTAGGTGTAGCAGAGTGACACCTAATTAGCATATTACTTTTTTATTTGATTAGACTAGAGGCCTGGACACAAAATTTGTGCAGGGGGGGTGGAGGGGGTCCCTCAGCATGACCTGCTCCCTCTCCAAACCAGGACCCCTCAGGGGATGTCTGACTGCCTTTCATAATCTGGGACTGCTAGCTCCTAACTGCTCACCTGCCTGCCTGCCTGATTGCCCCTAACCCCTTTGCATGCCTGCCTGATCCCCCCTAACCTCTCTGCTTGCCTGCCTGATCACCCCTAACCACCTCTGCCTGCCTGTCTGATTGCCCCTAACTGCTCCCCTGCTGGCCTTATCACTCCTAACTGCCTCTGCCTTGGCTCCACACCGGGGACCCAGGATTCTCTCCTCTGGCTGGCTGTAGGCATCCAGGACCTGGGCTTCCCTCTCTCTGGGCAGCCACAGGCACCCAGGACCTGGGCCAGCTTAGCCTGGGCCAGCCGTAGCTGCAGAGGACTGTGGGTGGGCAGCTTTGCCTGGGCCATAGCCACAGACACCCAGGACCATGGGGCAGGTGGCTTCTCCCTCTTCTCGGCCACAGCTGCAGCCACTGGTTCCTGGGACCATGGGGCAGCAGCTTCACCTGGGCCCAGCTTTGTCAGGAAGGATGTCCAAATGGTCATCCGGAAGATGTCTGGTCTAATTAGCATATTACCCTTTTATTAGTATAGATAAATTGCACATAAGCTTTCCTGTAAAGTTTGAGGAAAAGACCTCTTGTATGTGAGAGCCTTGATTTTGGGAAATTAACTCAGACATTAATATGATCTTAGGAAAAGAAAAAGATATGCTCTGCGATAGAAGAGTTATTTTTAATGAACTTATTTTCATGACTCTGAGTGCACAAAAGAGAAAACATATGGATGGTACTGCTAATTTAGTACCATGTTTGCTTCAGGCTCTATATGCAGTTTTCTAAGCTGGGCAGCCAACGCTCTGGTCTTCACTTTTGAATGGAGTGCTACAAGAGGTGTCTGAAAGGACGTAGCATGATTAACGCAGGCAATTTTCTTCCCTGTGGTTACAAGATAGCTGGGACTTCTAAATTTACACACTGTACATTGAAATGGAAGTGGATGCCAGATCTAAGTGCTCTGTGTGGGCAGCTTGACAGTGGGTATTTGAATTTGACAATTTCTTTAGTTGCCATAGTAATTGTCACCATCATGTGGTTTGTATGGTTTTTCTTCCACTGAACACCTTTTTGAAGCACCCAGCAAGTCATAGCATTTTACTTTATTATTTTCTGTGCATATTCATGGAGGAGAAAACAATAATGTGTGGTCAAAGTTTAAGTTGAATTAAAAACAAAACAAAACAGATCGCTTGCACATCTTTATGTAAAGCATGCTCATTTTCTCATTATTTTTACTCTATTTTATTTAGCACAGAGATCATCAGGACGTGATTATATTTTCCAAAACAAGGAGTCCTAGAAACCAAGGTTACAAAGCTTCAGAAAAAGAAGAACAGGAAACTCCCTTCTCGTTATGAATGTGTTGTGTCAGCACAATGCCGCTCAAGTTCAGACTGAAATTTAAGTTGAATCAAAAGTGACTGTAAATGTTAACACTCCCTTTGCAGATGGTGCTCACCGAGGCCAGGCATAACTTAGGCCCTGAATGCTACTCCCAAGCCTAGCTTTGCAGGTGGTTTTGAAACACTGGGAGGCATTAGTTTTCTAAACAACATATTTGTACTGCGATTGTTATAAAAACTTGAAGGCTTATGGCTAAATTTTCACAGCCCTCTTCATCGTTGCCATAGGATTGCTATATTTTTTACCTACTTGAACATTAATTCTGAAGTTAAAGTGCAGATATAATAATGATGAAAATCTGAATGTCTTCTTTAGATTATCTTCTTACTTTCATCAAGAGGGAATAAGGCAGGCTCCTCCAATCTTTTGCAGAGTCATATGACATGGGAATTGAAATGCCACCATTTGGCTTGCAGACTTCATGAGAAAAGAGAGTGGAATAGTAGCTTGTCTAGCATTTGGATGGCTGTGTGTGCTTGGATGGGGCAGTAGGAATTACCCATCTCTTACTATTTCCAATGACATTCCCTGAAAGAATTTGGGGTGAGTGACATAAATATAATTTCTTACATTTAATTTACTGGATATATATATAAACTGGTCAATTAAAAATTAGGTAGCATGTCCTAACATGGGAATCTTTGCACAAGTATGGATTTCACTGCCTTCGTAGGTTAGTGCAACTAGATATGTTCTATGTGCATTTTAACTTATTATTAAGTATACTTTAGAACCCAGAAATTGACCCAAACCACTATGCTCAATTAATATTCGACAAAGGAGGCATGAACATACAATGGAGTCAACACAGGCTCTTCAATAAATGGTGTTGGGAAAATTGGACAGATACATGCAAAAAAATGAAACTAGACCACCAACTTACACTATTCACGAAAATAAACTCAAAATGGATAAAGGACTTAAACATAAGACAAGAAACCATAAAAATCCATAGGCAACAAAATAGAAGACATATGCTGAAGCAATTTCTTCACTGATACTGCTCCTAGGATAATGGAAACTAAAGAGAAAATAAACAAATGGAACTACATCAAAATAAAAAGCTTCTGCACAGCAAAAGAAACCATCAACAGAACAATAAGAAAGCCCAATGCATGGGAGAACATATTTGCCAATGTTATCACCAATAAGGGTTTAATCTCCAAAATTTACAGGGAACTCATACAACTTAACAAAAGGAAGATAAATGATCCAATAAAAAAGAAAAGGGCAAAGGACCTAAATAGACACTTTTTGAAAGAGGACATACAGAAGGCCAAGAGACATATAAAAACATGCTCAAAGACACTAATCATCCAAGATGCAAATCAAAATGAGATATCATCTCACATCTGTCAGGATGGCTATCATCAACAAATCAACAAATGACAAGTGCTGGAGAGGATGCAGAGAAAAAGGAACCCTCCTGCACTGCTGGTGGGAATGCAGACTGGTGCAGCCACTGTGGAGAACAGTATGGAGTTTCCTCACAAAACTAAAAATGAAACTCCCATTTGACCCAGTGATCCCATTTCTAGGAACATACAACAAGAAACCAGAAACACCAATTAGAAAGGATATATGCCACCCTATGTTCACAGTAGCACAATTTACCATAGCTAAGATTTGGAATTAGTCTAAGTGCTCATCAGTAGATGAGTGGATTAGAAAACAGTGGTACATTTACACAATGGAATACTATGCTGCTGTAAAAAAGAAGGAATTCTTACCATTTGCAACAGCATGGATGGAACCGAAGAGCATGCTAAGTGAAATGAGCCAGTCAGAGAAGGATAAATACCATATGATCTCACTCTTTTTGTAGAATATAATGGAGAACATAAACTGATGAACAAGGACAGAGACGGAGAGGCATCGATCGGACTGTCAGGTCTTGGAGGGAAGGTAGGGAAGGGTGCGGGTAAGGGGAAGAGATCAATCAAAGAGCTTATATGCAAGCATATAAGCCTAACCAATGTACATGGACAACAGGTGGGTGAGGGCATGAGTGGGGGGGGGGGAAAGGGGGTAACGAGGGGATAAGGACACATATGTAATAACTTAATCAACAAAAAATAATTAATAAATAAATAAATATACTTGGATTATTAGACTGCTACCTATCAGAAAGAGTGACCAGGAAATTATGCATTCTTGGCCAACTGGAGTGAAACCATTTGCAGTTGAAAAGTATCAGTTTTATAGTCTGGTTCTTCTGTGTACCTTCCTACTGAAAATATTGAAGATTATGAAAATGCTGTACATTTATTAAAAGGAAATAATGCATAGTGAGATGAAGAGTCAACTAATGCCTTCAAAATTTTATTAAATACATTAATTTATGCATAAAATTAAGAAAAATGAAAAACACATCAATATTAATTTTATAACAAACTAGGGGCCTGGTGCACAAAAATTTGGGCACTCAGGAGGTCCCTCAGCCTGGCCTGTTCCCTCTAATAGTCTGGGACCCCTCAGGGAATGTCCACTTGCTGACGTGCCTGGTCAGCCTAGGTGAGGGGCTGATTGCTGTTTGCAGGCTGGCCAAGCCCCCCAGTGTGGACCCTCATCCCATTGGGGTGTGGCCAGCCTAGGTGATGGGCTGAGGGCTTTTTTCAGGCTGTCCACGGTCCATTCAGGGTTCAGGTCCCTACTGGGGTGCTTGGACAGCCTGGGTGACAGGCTGAGGGCCGTTTTCAGGCTGTTCACAGTCCCTGCAGGGTTCAGGTCCCTACTGGGGTGCCTGGGCAGCCTGGTTGATGGGTTGAGGGCCGTTTTCAGGCTGTCCACAATCCATTCAGGGTTTAGGTTCCTACTGGGGTATTTGGCCAGCCTGGGTGCAGGGCTGAGGGCAGTTTTCAGGCTTTCAGGCTGCCCACAGCTCCCATTGACCCAAGGTCCCAGCGAGGCTGGCTGGAATCAGGTTTCTGGTGTTTATTTATCTTCTATAATGGAAACACTGTTGCTTTAAGCCGAGGCCAAGGCAGGTAACGAAGCCTCCTGTTTGTTTCAGCTCTGTGGCTTCTATAATTGAAACAATGTTGCCTTAGTAGAGGCCCAGCCAGCTTAGGCAGACAGTTTCCTCCATCGCTGGTGCAATGGAAGCCTCCTGTTTGCTTCAGCTCTGTGGCTTCTATGATTGCAACTATGTTGCCTTGAGCAGAGAGAGGCCCAGCTGGCCTAGGCAGACAGTTTACTCCTGGTGCAACGGAAGCCTCCTGTTTGATCTAGTTCCATGGTGGTTGGCCTCCATCTTGGCTGGGTTAATTTGCATACAGCCACTCTGATTGGCTGGTAGGCATGGCATAGGCATCCTGGAGAAATGGTCAATTTCAATATTACTCTTTTATTAGAGTAGATTGCTATTTCTCTTTAATTAAATATTTTAAATTTAAATTTGAATAGATAAGGTATTCTTGTGGTTCAAAAAAACAAGAATTTATGCAGTAAAAAGTGTCATTTATATTCATGCCTTTCATTTTCTCATTGCCCTTAGGTCCAACCCTCTGGACTCTTCTATTAAATATTTTAACTGATTGCTTGAATGTATAAAAACTACTGATTTTGTACATTGATTTTATCCTGGATTATTACTGAATTCTCTTATTGTTTATAGAATTTAATAAAATATGTTGAGTCTTTCAATTATACTATTGTCATTTACAATTAGTGTTAATTTTATACATCTTCCATTTTTTATAACTATAATTTTTTCTCCTTGGGTAATTGTGCTAAGAACAATATAACAATATTAAATAGTAGTGGTATTAGTTGATACTAGCCAATACAACAAGGACATTTCCATAGAAGTCAGGAACATTCTGATGGCTTTAGATAGAAATTGGTACATTTTATCATGATAAGATAGTATCCTCTATTTCTATTTAATTGAATGTTTTCTTGTTTGTTGTATGAGGAAATTCTGATAAATCTATCCAATGATTTTTCAGAATCTATGGAAAGATCCTATGATTTTTTTTTCTTTAGATTTGTCAATATGATGAACTGTAGTAATAGAGTTTCTAGTACTGGACCATTATGATCTCATTTGGTAATTATGTTTTATTTATTTAAATGAGATCCTGGATTCTATTTGCTCATACGTTATTTAGAATATGTGTATTATTATTAGTAGTGTGATTAATCTCTAGTGAGTGTGGTCAAAGATTGCTAGCTGTATGATTCTATATTTTCAGATTTTATTAAAGTTTTCTATTGGTCATTATTTAAAAGGAATGTGCATTCTATATTTTCAGATTACACAGTTTATAATATACCAAACATTTATATTACATCAATTGTGGTATTTAGGTCTTTCTATCCTTATTTATTTTTTGTCCATCTGATCAATGATACACAGGAAAGACGAACTGAAGCCTCCTAAGACTAGTGTGTTTATCTTTATATCTCCTGCAATTTCTACTCTATAACTGTTGATGTCATATTGTTTGATGTATAGATATATTTGTTGTATCTTTATTGGGAAACGTACACTTTGGCATTAAGTTTTCTTCTTTGTCATATTTAATACTATTTGTCCTGACTTTCTGTCTTGTCTGATATTAAGGTGATGACTTCTGCTTTGTATTATTTATTTATTTATTTAGATTATTATTTATTTTTGTTTGGTAGAATCTTTAACCACTCTTTTATTTTGAGCCTTTATCTTAGTTTTTTTCTTTGGCATGGAGTAGGTTTTGGCATGGAGTAGGGTTTTACTTTGTGATTCAAGCTGTGAAAATTTTCCATTACAAAGATGATCAAGACAATTTACATTATTGATACGACAGAGATGTTTGGTCTTAGTTTTGTTATTCTTTTATGTCATTTCACTTCATAACTTATTTTAAAAGTCTGTTACTGTATGATCTGTTTGCTTTGCTTATTGTTCAGTGTGAAATTTTTCTGGTATTTATGAAGGTTTATATATTTACTAGAGGCTTGGTGCATGAATTTGTGCATGGGTGAGGTTTGGCTGGCCCACCCCTATGGGGGCCCATTGGGCCATGCCAGTGTGGGGGAATGGCCACAGGTTGGCAGCCAACCCTGCCCCCAATTGGGGTGGGAGACCATTTGGGGGTGGGGCCAGCCCAGAGGAGGAGCCGTGGGCAGTTGGCCAGCTGTCCCCACCCCTGATTGTGGTATTGGGGGCCAATTGGGGGCCAGGTCAGTCTGGGGGAGGGTCAGTAAGGGCTCAGATCAGGCTGGTTGGCTACCACAGTGTGCATCGTATCCACCAGTCGTTCTCGTCATTCTGGTCATTCTGCCATTCCTGTCACTGGAAAAAATATGTATGTTTTTTCATAATTATATTGATTTATAATGCCATTAGTTCTAATTTCCTTTAAATAGAACCTATAATTTTACCTATAAAGGTAGTTTGCTAACAATTCTTTTCTCATCTCTCTTTTTCATTCCACAATTTTAGTTGTCTCTTTTTAAATGTACTTTTTTAAATAAAGTTACATATGTTTCTAAGGCAATTTTAAATTTTAGCATTTGATTCTTGGCCATTGCACATGGAATAGCTTGCTATTCTTTCCCTTACACTTTTTTCTAAAGTTGAGTTCTCATTTTATTGTCAAGCATATATAATTTCTTTATTATAAACAGCAATTTGTCTTATTCTTTTTTTATTCTTTATTTTTTTAAATTTTGTTTTATTGCTTAACGTATTACAGAGTGTTAGATAAGTCTCCATTTTTTCCCTTGACCTTCCCCTTCCTCCCCTACTCCCCAGTGTCTTGTGTCCATTGATTATGCTTATATGCATGTATACAAGTCCTTCAGTTGATCTCTTAATTTCCCCCCAACCCTCTCCAGCCTTCCAGCTGTAATTTGTATTATTCTTAATTAATTGTACAGTTAAGTGTACATTTAATGGTCCTTACTAGTCTTTTTGCTGTAGTTTCCTCAGTTATATCTTGATTTACTGAGAATTTTTCTCTAGTAGTTTCTTGAGAAGTGTCCATGAGAACAATATTCCATGAATTCTTGAATATTTAAAACATCTGTAATTTTTATTCTTGATGGTCAATTTGGCTGGATATAGAATTCTTAATTCATCCTTTATGTAGTATTTTGCATGCATTGCTCCATTTTTTTCTAGTATTGATAATTGCTGTGAAGAAATTTGATTCCAATATGATTTCCTTCCTTTATAAGTAATGATACTTTTGCCTGGCAGTGCAATTCTTTCTTTATTCTAGCATTTAATCATTTTATTAATAAAGGACTAGTTACTGACCATTGTGGATCAATTTTTTTTCTGTTATAGAACAATGTGCCCTTGCAACATACAGATTCAAATCTATATTTTAAGTTGTTCTTAAATTATAACTTTAAATATTTGTTTTGTTAACATTTTTTTATTTTTAGCGAGGTATTAGGTCTGTGTAAATGTTGGCTTTCACTTGTCAGTTTTCTGTTACTCATATTTTCTCTTTACTACTTTTTTATTCTTTAGTTTCATTTATTTTGTTTGCTTTCTTTCCCCTATTTTCTTTATTGTGTTTTTGCTATGTCTATTCTCCTTGATCATTCCAATTTCATATTTATTTTTAATAATATTCTAAAATTCTACTTTTTTCTTGACTGGAGCACCATGAGTGGGCTGATGAGGAAGGAGTCAGGCATGTAGGTAGCATCAGGGAACAAAGTATAGAGGAGTTTGAAGAGTAAGGCAGCAGATGGATTATGTAAGTCTTAGCCTATGGTAAGGAGTTTAGGCTGTATTCCAAGTGTGATGGAAAACTACTGGAGGATTTGCGCATAAGAATGACATGATTTGATGTGTGTATTAATAAAGTTACTCTGACTTTTGTGTAGATACTAGATTGTAGGGAGGTGAGAGTAGAAGAAAGGAGGCCAGTTAGGAGGCTATCATAGTAATTCAGTGACTTGGTCAGAGTAGTGGTGGTAGAGATTGTAAGAAGAGGTTAGATAGCAACTTCCCTTTTCTTCTGTACCTCACATAGTGTTACAGCAAGTTAACCTATGTATATTTCAACATGCATGTGTATTTACAAGTAACTCTTCAGTTTAAATGTATATGGCCTGTTCAGGTATTATTCATTCATTTCTCAAACATATTAATATACTGATGTATATTTAAACATGCAGTGATGAAAAACACAGATGCAGTTCCTGCACTCAAGGAACCTGCATTATTGCAGGTGAATATAATAATAAAAATAATAAAAATATCAAATTTAAGTGAGCAAGTACATATTCTAGATAATGTTCAGAGCCTTTTCCACCTAATACTGTATCTCAATTATGCTTCACAACTCTATGATATTGGCATTATTATTATTTTTATCTTGCAGGTGAAGATACTAGGGGTCAGAGTAATTAAGTATGTTGCCTAAGATTTTACAGCCAGTAAATAGTGAAACCAGATTTTAGTCTAAGTTAAATACACAAGCAAATAAAGAAGACATATGGAGAAACCTGGTAGAGAAAACTTGGTAAACCGGGTAAGCCTCTCTGAACAGATGTGTTTGAGTAGAGACCTGGTACATGTGCAGGAACCATCCACACAAGTGTCATGGTAAAAGCATTCCTAGGCAGAGTGGATAAGAACTATGAAGGTTTGAAGACAGAAAGAATTTGATATATAAGAAGCAGAAAGGAAATCTGGATGGTTGGAACATGGACAGGAGAAAAGAAAATCTTATGTGATAAGACTGGAAATCCAGATATGGATTGTTAAGGGCACAGTGAACTAGAGAGACCCAGTTATAAGATTATTACAAGAATCCATTTAGGGGATCATGGCTTAGACTAGATAATGACAGTGGAGGTGAACAGGGTGAATGGACATATTTTGGAGGTTGAAGTAACAGTACTTGCTAATGAATTTGATAAGGGCAATAAGAGAAAGGAAGGACTCAAAGGTAATTCTTAATATAAATGTGTTAGAATATCTGAGCATGAACCTATTATATGTCCTACTAGAGGCTCTGTGCATGATTGGGACTGGGGAGGGATTGTGGGAAGGCTCCAGGATGTGTCTGGCCTGTCTCGCCTAGTCCCCATTGGCTGAACCCAGCAGCATGCTAATCTACTGGTCAGAGCATCTGCCCCATCATAGAGACTGGTCTAAGGGTTAGATGAATGGTCATACTCTTAGCATATTAGGCTTTTGTTATATAGGATTATATAAATTGTGACAAAATAATGCAGCCTTAAGCATTTGAATTAATATGGTGCCAATGAAATTGAAGTCAGGTAAAGGTTAATGAAGTAACAAACACATTAATTAATTAGGGATAGGAATTTCACATATGGCATCTCTTTTATTGTATACTAGTAGCTCAGTGTACAAAATTCATGTGCATTAAAAGGGAATTAATTAGAGGAAATATTTTATTATTGCTACTTGCCCTTTCTTTATAATAGAAGCATCAGAGATGAAAAAAAACTAGTAAAATGTATATGAAGATAATACATAAACTTATTAATAAATAAACAATCACAACATGATATAACAACAACAAAACATGATATAAAACAACAAAAACATGATGTCAAACAACACTGATACAATGATTGATAAATTGATTAAATTTATTCTAGTATTTCCCTGTATACAACATCAAGAGTGAAAACATTTTCAGAGTGCTTGACTAATTTCCCTTGAGATGAAGCTCTTCAAACTTGAGAGAAAAGCAAGATATAACTGATCAGGTGTGAAAACGAGTTTAGATAGTTTGAATGTGCTCATTTTTTAGACAAAGAATCGCACATTTAAATATATTTTTAATATTATCTTTAGATATAGTATTTCCAAAGGTAGCTTCAATAATAGATCTGTTACAAATCATTTCCTGGGGGATTTCAATAATATCCATTCCTAAATGAAAACTGCTATCAAAGTTGCCATCTCCAAGTTTTACTAATCATTCACTATAAGCATAATCCCCTGATCTCACATTTATTTTAAGAGACAACTTTCTGAAACATCCCCATACACTACAGTACTTTAAACTTGTTTGTACTATGGCCGATCGCATAGCATGTGGTACAATACTCAGACATTGTCGAAAATCCCCTCCAAGAAGGAGAACTTTCCCACCAAAGGCAAAATTCAAATTCATAATTTCTCTATGTCATTTATAGCATGACTGGATGCCATGGTGCATTCATCAATAATTAGAAGCTTGACCTTTTTAATTGTTTTAGCAACATCACTGTTTATATTGAGTCTAGAAATTGAAGTTTCATTTAATGGAATGGGTAATTTCTATTGGAAATGAAAGGTCCTTCCACTGAGGAGTAAATTTGCAGCAAGTCCTGAAGACACTGTGAGTAAAACAGTACCACCACGACCTCTAATATAATGTATTAAAACTTTATAATGATATATTTTTCCACTACTGCCTGTACCATCCAAGAAAAAGCATTTGCGGTGTACGATCTGATCTTCGATGGCTGAAGCTATTCTTTCTACAACACCAAAGTCCTGTGTCAACCCCAGGACTAATCCCTTCTATGGCTGCCTTACCCACACCACAGGCCTCCTGGCCAGGGCTCTGCTCTCTGCTCAACCTCATGTCCCTGCTCATCCAAGGTCGACTCCACCCCTACTAACCCTCCGCTGGTCCCTTAGCCTATGTCATTCTCACTCACCCTCTCACAATCCGGGACTTGAACCAGAAGCCGATGCAGGTGCACGGAGAGGCATATGCCGTGACCCCACCCCTACTGTGGACCCCCTGCCCTTGAACCAGGCCTCCCTGACCTTGATTTCTTACCTGTAAAAGGAATGGGAATTGAGTGGCTGTGAAGGTGCCTTCCAGCTCCAATGTTCTCTGGGAAGCAGCATCGGAGGGAACTCAGACAGTAGCCACTGTTATTGGCAGAGCCTCCTGCCTCTGGGCAAGTCCCAGCCAAGCCGTCCTCCACCCTATTCTTTCTACAACGCCAAAGTCTCATGTCATCCCCAGGACTAATCTCTCCTATGGCTGCCTTACCCAGACCACAGGCTCCTGGTCAGGGCTCTGCCCTCTGCTCAGCCTCACCTCCCTGCTCATCCAAAATCGACTCCATCCCCACTAACCCCCTGCTGGTCCCTTAGCCTATGTCATTCTCACTCACCTTCTCGCAATTCGGAACTTGAACCCTGCTCTTGGTCATCCTTTTGGTCATGATGGCCCTAGGCTATTATTAGTATAGATAATATTTATTCATTCATTCAACAAATATTTGAGTGTCAGGCAATATCTTAGGTACTAAAGATACAGTAATAATAGAGACAAACGCAAAAAAATCTCAGATTCTCTGCTCTCATCAAATTTGCAAACTGGTGAGGGGACTTCGTTCTCTATTATCTAGGTATTATATTTCCTCACTCTTCAGATGACAACCCATGGCTTAGAGTGTGTATGTAATTGGTACAAAGTCATACGAAGGAATAGACTGTTCCAGGAGTGGGGAGTACCGAGCCTGGGGATTGTATAAGGCCTGTGAAAACATTTGGTCTGGCCCTGCCAAGGCATTAGGGGTGAGTTAATGAAATGCTTGACCAAATACAGCAGGCTAATTTTTAAGTTGATAATTTTGTATGGCCCATGAATGATGCTATAAATATCCAAATGGCTCTTAGCAGAAAACAGGTTCCACACCCCTGGAGAGTTTAGATTTAACAGTGAGCTTTCTGATTCCAATGTTTATATTTATTCCATTACTTTATATTGAAAATGCAATATCCAGATATGGATCTAGATAGCTATTTACACAAATTAATGTAGATGATCTAGAAAATGACGTTTTTATCCTATTAGAGTGCTTTTGGGCTTTTTTCCCGTTCCTGTTCAATTTAAATTGATATTTAAATTTGGCATTTGAATTACAGGATGCTGATAACAGCGTTCTCAATTAGGACTAAAGAAGTGTGTCTAACACTCTGGAAAACACATCTCCCAACTCCCCAAGTCCCTGAGAGAGCTTTTCTTCGCTGTCAGGCTTCCTGTCTTCTCACTTCACTCCCCCAGCTGTGGGATGAATATTCAGAAGCAAGGGTAGAGGTAGGAGTCAATTATTCTGGGCGGGTTACTGTATCAGAGCTGTTCGCTGGTGGTGGAGGCAAACACAGTGTAAGAAAAAACAGAGATTCCTGAAATATTTGAGTTACTGTTTTGAAACTCCCAATACAAAATAATTTTATAATTAATTATCATCAGTTAAATCTCAATGCCCGTAACTCGTATCTAAAGCAACACCACAGTCTCTGGGCAGATAAACCTCATTACAGTGTAAGTAGGAAAGTTTCTTCAACTTCTGTTTCCCTCCAGGTTTTCTGACAGCTTTGTGGGCCCTTTTCTGCATAATGTGAATATCAATGTGCTTTTCTGTTTGGCTTCCCAGCTGATTGTGACTTGCCACTCCAGAAAAAAACACACAAACGTGCTCGTTCTTTGCCGATGTGAAACCTTACCTGCCATCTGCACATGCTCATTTTGGCAGCTCCTCGTGATCCTTCAACTTTCAAGAAATCCTTAGAAGAATGAAAAGGACAGGCTCACCCCCACAGCGGAATGAGCTCCCGGCTTAGTCACGGCAGTGGGATGAACACTGACATGTATACTGACAGGCCGTTTCATACCCAAGAGCTCCTGCGCATTGGCACATGGCTCTTAGCAGCCTGGCACTCCCCCACATTGGAGTGGAATTTTACCACCTCAACTTGTTCCTCTGGTTGGCGTGGAAGCCTCCCTCTGACTGACCAACTATCTGGTTGAGGTGAGGTTATGCGAGCGGGGTGGGAGCATACCAGACCTCCTTCGATCACGTGGCGTCTGAGAGGCTGCTGCAGGAACCTGGCCCTGTGGTCTGCTCACCGCTACCACTCACATCAGCCTAAACAGCCACACCCTCAGGTCCTAGTCCCAGAGCAGCTGTGTGGACTGCTTGTGTGGTCATCCCAACCCTCAAGAGAAGATGGCTTGCCAAACCTCAGGAAACTTGGAGTTGAGGTCAACTTAATGCTTTCCCAATAGGCCCTGGGAAGAAAGAGGTGTAAAGTGACGTGTTCATGGCAGCTAGTGTAACTCTGGTTCAAACGTTTTCTGTTTCTGCTAGATTGTTTTTCTGACCAACTGCTTTTTATGAAGATATTTTTGGTATTAAATCCCAGTTTTATCTCTAAGACAAGATAAGGTGTAAATAATAAGTAAATACACAAAAGCTCTCAATTCAAGAAAGTCTATAAATCACATTGTTTATTTAACCCAAAACAGTAATATCCCTTGACTTTCAGATGTTTTAGATAGGATGTTTAAAATAGCCAAGCACCTGTTGTTAAGTTGGAAGTGGTCAATTAAAGGGTTAAAGGTTTGGGTGTTGACTTTTGGTGTCAGACCTGTGTGTTTAATGCCTGTTCTACCTCTTACCCTGTGAATTTCTCTAAGCCTCAATTTTCTAATCTGGAGAATGGAGATGATTATTACACAGTACCTGGCACTCTGGGCTGTTGAGAGGACGAAATGAAATCATGAATATAAAATGGTTCGCACAGTGCTAGGCCCATAAAAGCTTGTAAATGAATGTCAGAAGTCATGTTGTTAATGAAGCCGATAATAGCACCTGTCATGGCTAATTTTATTTGTGCACTTGACTGGGTGGAGGGATGCCCAAATAGCCAGTAAAACATTACTATTGAGTGTGGTCAGTGAGGGTGTTTCCAGAAGGGATTAGCATTTGAACCAGTTGACTGAGTAAAGACGAGTATCCTCACCTTTGGGTGGGTGGATATCATTCAATCGGTTGAGGGCTTGACTAAAATAAAAAGGTGGGAGGAAGGGAGAATTTCGGTTTGGTTGAGTTGAGACATTCATCTTCTCCTGCCCTCAGACATGTGCACTCCTGATTTTTGGGCCTTTGGATTTAAATAGAATTTGAACGGAATTTGAAACAGGAAAATCTGTTTCTCCAGCTTGCAGATGGCAGATCATGGACCTACTCAGCCTCCATAACTGCATGAGCCAATTCATATGTACTGGTATACATACATATCTCCTATTGGTTCCTTTCTCTGGAGAACCCTAATAAACAAGCACTATACCAAGTTTCTTCCTTCTTATACAAATTGATAACCATGGAGACAGCATAGATTATTCAGTAATTGGGTATATGAGATTTTGGTCATTAGGACAATTAAAAAAACCCAACTAGATCCATGAACATTTTAAGTCCTGCATACATGCATTTATAACACAGCAATGAATTCTAGCAAGGGTTTGATTAATGCTTGAGATATTTATTAGTGAAATACTCAAAGGTATGAAAATTACTTCTTTTGTTAGGATCAACTTAAGTTAAACAAGCCAAATGTGTATTTATGTGTTTTGCTTTACTCATATTGTGATTTTTTTTTGCAGCTGATTTGAACCAAAGACTCTAAAGAAGAGATATGTTGCATATAAGTATGTAGTTCTCAACCATACTTATATGATAAAGATATCACATAATTGCAGTTTTGGGGATGATTTTAATGGCAATATGGAGTGTCTTCTCACTGTTGCCATAATGATCGTTGTTGGAATTCAAGAGGAACTTATAAAACAATAATTAATTTCTGTATTGAGCATAGAAAGACCTACTTAGTGCTTAAACACTTAAGGCAATCATAATTTATTACATTTTATAACATTAAATTGACCATTTATTAAACTATTTACTGGAAAAAAATTCTCCTGGTCTTTTTTGGTCCTTCTGTAGAGGATTTACATTTTTGGAATTAGAAACTCAGAAAAACAAACTCAGCCAAAATGTTAAAAAAAAACTTGCATCTTAAGGAGTAGCTTCTTTGTCAAAGAAATGAAATCAAAGTTATCCTGCATCAGACTTGGTACCACAATTTGGCTCAGATTCATCTCTTACCAGGTGTACATTGCCAGATTGGTATATTTGCTCTCTAAGAAACCCTATGCCAGTTTCCAGCCCTTTATTGGTATAAATCCATTCTGACTTTAGAAGATTGGCAACCAGTTTGACATATGAACAAGTCTAAGTGAAAATTCTACAAGAGCATGGAGAAAAGTTTAAGTTGCCTAACATGTAGTGGCTATTTCAGAATGACTCCCAACTTTTGATTACACAAGTGTAACTGACAAAGTCAAGAGTTAAGCACCTGCCACTTTTCATATTATCCACTTACACATGGAGAACTGATGTTTTGTGCTAATATGTTTTAATAAACTTTTCTAGTCACTTTTCTCTTTATTCAATAAAAACACCTTTCAATTAAATGACTATTTATAGATGGGAACTACCAACCACAGACCCGTGGAGCTAGTGCTCTATCTCTGTCACTATTGTTCAAAGGCCAAAAAAACCCACACGTTGTTAGGGTGTTTGTTGAGAAGGCTGTACCTATGACACTGCTGGCTGGCCTAGTCTATCCACAAGCACTAGTGAGAGTTTCCAGGTTTGGAAATGGCTATCGGGCAATGGGCCAAGGTGCCCTTCAAATGAAAGGAGAGCATTGAGGCTATAAGAATGATTCAGAGAAAATTATATTTTATGACTGTCTCCTTGCTGCCCTCCATTGCCTGAAGTTTCATACAGATGGCATCAGATTTGAGTAAATCTTAAGGCAGCGTAAAGGGGCAGGGGTAAATTATATATATGAATGGATAGGATTACTCTATTCTCCATACTCCAGGAGCTTTTTAAAAAAACTTGTAGTTTACTATAACTCATTTCACTTTATAATTAGGCATGTTTGCATGCCTATCTCTCCTGCTGGACAGCATTTCAAAATTTAAGAATATAGAACATAACCTCATTTGTTTTTGCATTCTGTACAAGCTTCAGCACAGTATCTGGAGCCTTAATGATGTTCAGTAAGCGTTTGCTGGTTGTGTGAGAGTTGAGAGGGCAGGACCATTCCTGTGCCCTTTGTTCTGGACATGGTAGAAATTAGGCACTTCTTATTGGCATCTAAACTAATAAAAGCGAAATATTAAAATTAACTGTTTCTCCGAGACAGGGTAAGCCACGCTCACCAGCCAATCAGAGCAGCTGTATGCAAATTAGCCCAGCCAACATGGCGGCCGCCACTCACGGACCTGAGTAAACAGCCCTTTCCATTGCGGCAGGAGCGAAAGTGAAGCTGCGCCCTTCAGCTCAGCTCCGATTAAACTGCCTCTAGCGCAACACAGCTTTTTGAAACATTGTAACAATCATAGAATCCTCCGGAGCTGAAGGAAAGAGCAGCTCCGGCCTAACCAATAAAAGTAACAATTGTTTCATTATAGACGCTGCGAGGTGAAGCAGAGGAGGCTTCGTTAGCAGTTAGAAGGCCGCCTTAAAGGAACAGTGTATCAATTATAGAAGATGACCCCAGGCCTTCAAGGAACAGTATCAATTATAGGCGATAAATCACAAAAACCTGCGTCCAGCCAGCCTTGCTGGGACTTTGGGCAATGGGAGCTGTGGGCAGCCTTAAAGCCCCTCACCCAGGCTAGTCAGGCACGCCAGCAGGTGGGCATCCCCCGAGGGTCCCAGACTGCGAGAGGGCACAGACCCGGCTGAGGGACCTCCCAGTGCACAGAGCGGCTGCAGGGCGGGACAGCGCAGGACCCAGGACCCATGAGAGGAAAACAGGCAGCAGGGTTGGAGGTCACCACGAAGCGGGTAAGAGGCAGCAGGGTTGGAGGGCACCGCGAAGCAGATAAGAGGCGGCAGGGTTTTAGGGCACCGGGAAGCGGGTAAGAGGCGGCAGGGTTGGAGGGCACCGGGAAGCGGGTAAGAGGCGGCAGGGTTGGAGGGCACCGCGAAGCGGGT
>PVJC01033406.1:0-19380 GCA_004026665.1 Murina feae | reverse complement strand
TGGGGTTGGGGTTAGGGCTGGGGTTGGGGTTGGGGTTAGGGCTGGGGTTGGGATTAGGGTTGAGGTTAAGGCTAGGGCTAGGGCTAGGGTTAGGGTTGGGGTTGGGGTTGGGGTTAGGGTTAAGGCTAGGGCTAGTGGACCTCCACCTCAGAGGTGCTTGCTCCCTCGCCATCTTTGGAAGGACACTCATTCCCGGCGAGGAACTTGTCCTTCCAGCAGGAAGACAGTGTGGCTGGGGCTGGGCAGAGGCCACGCTAGGAGGGACACTGGCTATTTTAAAGGAGACTCCTGACCTGGGCTTCCAAAATGGCCACCGCTGTGCCCAGTGTCAGGAATGGGCCAGCTCAGGGACATGAAGGTGAGGACAGATGGGACGTGGGCTGCAGCGGTACTGAGGGGCCAGAGCTCCCCAGACGCCGCACCATACTAGGCCTGCTCCGTCCCACCTCTGCAGGGACCTACCTCAGTGCCTCCCCCACCAGCACTCAAGTGGCCTCCAGTCTACCTGACTTTGAAAAAGACAACCTCCCAGAAGCCCCTGGGGCTGCTCCATCATGCTCCAGCCTCCCCAGCAAACATGTGGAAAGCTGCCATCTCTCCTCAGCCCGCTGCGACCAGCTTCTTCCCCATCCGCCCTGGAACCCGCTCTCCTTTCCCGACTCCCTCGCGGGCCACGAGCCCACGCCCCTGCCCGGCCCTGCCCTTCTGCATCTACCCGAAAGCTCCATCCACACTTCCTTCCTTCCCTGAGCTCTGGGCGATGACACCATAGCTTTGTGCTGACTCCGCATGGCCTCTTGGACGTCCCAGGGCCCCAGACACCCAGCACTGGACACACAATCTCTCTCGAAAACCCGCGCCTCCCCCTGTGTCCTGTCTCAATGACCATCCACCTACCCAGGCAGCCGTGAGAAACCTCGTGTCACCAACCAGCCCACATTCTGTGGGTTCTGCCCCAAAGTCTGGAAATCCTGTCTCTCCCCATCCCTGCAGCCTCTGCCAGTGCAGGCGTGCCCCTCCCCTGCGGCTGCACAGCTTCTATCAGCACCTGACTGCTCACCTTGCCCCCCAACCCACCCCTCACGGGCAGCAAGAGCAATCTCTACACGGCAAGTCAGCTTGCTCCTCTATTCCTTCTTCAGCAGGAGCCCAGCACAGTTGCACTGAACAGAAATAGCCAAGGTCCTTGTCCTGGGAGTCTGGCCTGGTAAGGGGAATGGGAAGGAAAGGGAAGTGGGAGGAACAGGATGCTCCTCCCAGCCCTGCTGGACAGCTGGGCCTGCCCTCAGGGCAAGTCCAAATCTCCGGGGTGGCTCAGGTCCCTCCCCTTCTCCCCCTTCTGCCCCTCCCCCCTCTCCTCCCCCTTCCCTCTCCCTCCCCCTGGGCTTTCAGTTACTCAGGGGTGGGACCTACTAGACTCCCCTCACCTGGCTAACTCCTCCTCATCCTGCAGGGCCCCGTGGAACGTGCTTCCTCCAGGAGGCCCGCAGCCCTGGTCAGTCTGGGGTGAGGCTACTCTGTGCTGTTGCCACATTGTGCTAAGGGTCTTTCCCCACCAGACAGCGAGCTCAGATGGGCAGACGGTGGCCTTGTTCATGCCTGCGCCCCAGCACCTCACGCACACAGAGTGTCAGAAACGCCGGCCAAGCCGGTGAACCAATGAGTGCGTGCGCGAGCGAGCGGACACACGAACGCCTGCTGTCGAGGAACTCCTCGGCCCCATTCCAACCCGCGAAAACGCGTGGTGCGGCCTGAGCTGGGCCACTCGCACCCCCGTTTCCCCACCTGCAGGCCCCGCGCCCACAAGGCACCATCGGGCTCCTGAGGACGGAGAGGGGCTCCAGCTCAAAAGCAGGGGCCAGACCCGGGCTGGCCCAAAGGAGCTGTTCCCTGCGAGGCCCCTGGCACTCCAGGGGGCGGGACAGGATGTGACTAAGCAACGCACTGAACAGGGTGTCAGAGGGTCTCCTTCCTGCGACAGCATGCCTGCCTGCCACCAGCTCCCTTCCTGAGGGTGACCTCAGCCAGCAGACATGACCTCACGGGCACACTTGGGGTGAGCAGCTGGGGTAGAGGGCAGGATGGGGTGCCCGCACTCTCCACCTGGTGGGAGGGCCAGCAAGCCCTGGGCTGGGGCTGCGTGCTGGGGCAACCACCTGGCCCCTCCCACATTTAAAGAAGGGCTGGGATTTGGGGCTCTCCGCAGGAGTCCCGTTATCCGGGTGGCAGATTCTCAGGGTGAAGCCACTCCCAGGTATTCTCTCAGCCCTAACGGGGGGAGGTCCCATCTCTGACATGTGGAGACAGGTTGTTTGCAGTCAGAGAGGCTCAGGGAAGAGGGGGCGCTTCTAAACGGTGCACCTGGATCCTGTAGCCTGAGTGACACTGGAGAGGCTGCTGGGACACGGGGGATGCAGGGACACCGCCCTGCAAGGGCTGGCACACAGCAAGTCCCTAACCAACGGGGCTGCTCTCTGCCTCTGCTCCACGAGGCACAGAAGGGGTGTCTGAATCGGCCCCATCCTGGGCGTCTCAGGCCCTGGCCACAGAACCCACCGCTGCCCACCTCACTAGGTGTTGCCACCTTGAGAGCAGGGACTCAGACGACCTGTTCCTTCCGCTGTCGACCTCCCGCAGGCCCCTCGGAGTGGGGAGGTCCCCTCACTAGCTGTGCTTTGCTCTATTGCAGAGGCCAGACCACAAAACCGCAGGAGTGCCTTGCCCTGAACCCTCTACGGAGGGGCCTTGGGTGGGGGGCTTCCCCAGCCAGGCGGGGGGCCACCGCACAGGGATTGCAACGGTCTCCGGGCGTGGCCTCCCAAACGGTTTGCAGTTTCCTCTCTAGAGAGCAGGTGGTGACAGTCAGCCCCAGTCAAGCCCAACTCTGCCCTCCACCACCCACATGCGGGGGGGGGGGGGGGGAGCCCTGGGGGTGGCTTGGCTTCCCCTCGGCGGACAGCAGCCACCATAGTTCCCGTTCCTGCTGGACCCAGACTGACGCTTCAGCTCCAAATCTGGTCTGAGACAAGCTGAGGAAATACCGCTAGATCCAGGCTAAGTCCCGCCTCCCACACCCCAACCCTGAGATGGACAGAGAGAGAACCACAGGCCTTGGACCTCCTGCCCGGCACCTCCCTCCTATGAGAAACCTGCACAAGGGCACCGTGGGGACAGACCCCACGGGACCACACATCCCTCCTGGCCGAACTGCAGCGTCGGTGGCAGAGACAGGCTCCCAAACCTGACGTCCTGACTTGACAGGTCTGCAGCAGGGCCGGGGAGTCTGTATTTTTAGAAGCTCCTCCAAGGCGGCTCTGGAAACCACAGGTGAGGCCCCAGGACACTGGGCCTCCCGAGCACCCCCACCAGGGGCCACGGCAGCCCACCCGCACGCGGGGCCGGTGCCGGGCACTCACCCGGTTGGCTGTGATGGCCAGATTCTGGAGGTTCTGCAGGAGGCCAATGTCGGCGGGCAGGAAAGTCAGGTTGTTGTGGCTGAGGTCCAGGTAGCGCAGCTTGCGGCAGTAGAAGAGCTGGGGCGGGATCTTCTCGATCTTGTTGCGGTTCAGGTAGAGGCGCTCGAGGTTGGTGAGGTTGCCGATCTGGATGGGGATGTAGGCGATGTGGTTGTACCAGAGCTTAAGGCAGGTGAGGCGGTGCAGGTGCTGGAAGCTGATGATCTCCTCGATGGTCTTGAGGTTGTTGTCCTTGAGGTCGATCTCCTGCAGGTTGTGGAGGCTGAAGATGGAGTGGGGGATGCGCTCCAGGTCGCAGCGGATGAGCTCCAGCTCCGTCAGGTTCACCATCTTCTTGAGGCTGTTGAGGACGATGAGCTTGGTGCCCTCGTTGTTGATGGACAGCTTCTGCAGGTGCACACCCACGTCCGTGACCACCTGCGGCAGCTTGCTCAGGTTGCTCTTGAGCCGCAGCACCTTGAGGCGCTTGAGCTCGCGCAGCCCGTCGATGACGATGTAGCGGTTGTTCTCCGCGCTCAGGTTGCCCGTCAGGTGCAGCTCCTCCAGCGTCTTCAGGCTGTAGATCCACAGCGGGATCTCCTTGATGTCCGTGAACTTGATGTGCAGCGCCCGCAGGTTCTCGCGCAGGAAGGCCAGGGCCGGCGCCTCGATCTTGGCCGCCGTGTGGTACAGCCACAGCTCCTTGAGGCCCGTGAGCTGGGCGATGCTGGGAGGGATGGTCACGTCCGGGATCAGCTCCAGCTTCAGCACCTCCAGCTCCACCAGGTCGAACACGGTGTCGGGGATGCCGCTGAGCATGAACAGGTGCAGCTCCAGCTTGTCCTGCGCGTTCTTGGTGAGCCGCTGCCGCAGCTTGTCCAGCGTCCACTCGTTGTTGAGGTTCAGCTGCCGCAGCTTGTTCTCGCTCACCTCCGACAGGAAGACGGCGAACCGCTTGGAGTAGAGCGGGTCGTACTGGTCGATGAGGTGGAGCATGAAGGCGAAGTCGTTCTTGACGTCGGGGATGTCGCTGTAGCTGCTCTCTTCGCGGATCGACTCGAAGGAGTACTTCTTGAGGGAGCGGCGCAGCATCCACCACAGCGTGTACATGCAGATGAGGCCGTAGAAGATGACCAGGCTGATGTAGAAGGACGCCAAGATCTTGAAGAGCGTGGCCAGGGGGTGGGCGCACCGGTAGGTCCGGTAGCCCGTCAGGCTCTCGATGTCCACGGTGCAGTCCACGTCGAACTTGATGTTGTGCACGTAGTAGACGGTGTAGCAGATGATGAGGATGAACTTGATCACCTTGATGATGGTCTGCCGCATGTACAGGCGGTACACGATGTCCCCCTCCTCCACGTGGGTCCGGAACTTCTTCACCTTCTCGAACAGCGCCTTGGCCTGCTCCCCCTCCTTCTTGTCCAGCACGCCGGTCTCCGAGCGGTCCACGATGCCCTGCTCGATCCGAGACTTGGTCCGCTGCAGCATGGGCACCGTGGCCTCCACGTCCTCGCTGACCGTTGAGGACTTCTTGTCCATGGAGCCGTTCATCTTGCTGAAGGCCGGCTTGGGGTCGCTCTCCTCCACCACCGTCTCCGACAGGGCCCGCGTGGTCCAGGGCGAGTCGAAGCACTTGAGCAGGATGGACACAAAGTGCTCCAGCTTCGAGCTGGTGCGCGGGAACTTGAACCAGAAGTTGCTGCAGGCCAGGAAGATGAGCGTGTGCAGAAGCACCAGGTAGGGGAAGTACTTGGCGAACCAGTGCAGGCGGTTCTCGTAGCACACGGCGTCCACGTAGTTGTACTGGTGCCGATCCAGGTCGTACTTGATGCCCGTGGGGCCCGTGTCGGGGATCGGCAGGATGGTGGCGTTGGGGTAGACGGGCTCCGGGGCGGGGGCTGCCCAGCTCCGGAAGGAGTCGTTGCAGGAGTCCTTGGTGACCCACTTACAAGGCAGGCAGATCATCTTGTCCTGGGTGACCTGCAGCGTGCCCCCAAACACGGCGATCATCAGCATGACGATGGAGATGTAGTCGGTGAACACGTCCCACCACGGCTTCAGGATCCGGTACGCCGGCTGTGTGTCCGCAAAGTAGCGGAGCTCTGTCACGGGAATCATGGTTCAACCTGAAAGGCACCGTACGAGGGGGTTACTGCAGGGTGGCGTGGCTTTCTGGGACCCAGGGGTCAAGGGAAGGAGACACTGGACTCACCCAAGATTCCACCTTGAGTCTAGCTGGGAGCCAGAGCCTTGCCGCTCGTGGGGCAGCCCTCAGATCAGCCTTCCTCCAGAAACCACATGGTCACCGGGTGACTGGGAAACCACTATGGGGGATGGCAGGCAGCCTCCCCATTTAACAGACAGGAAGACTGAGCGCTGAGGTGAGGGCCCAGGCTGACAGATGGCTGATTCAGGCTCACAGGGGCATCTGGGATATCCGGCTGGACCCTCTCCTCTTACTCAAGCATGTTTAGCTCGTGGCCCTCGAGCCGCATGCCTCGTTTGTTCAGCCCGTGTTAGCCTTTGAGTTTGACATGCTTGCTCTTCCTGACCAGACCGACTGCAGGGGCTTGTTGAAACCACCCGTTCACTCGGAGCCAGCGGCTGGGAAGCTGCGCCGTGACCCGAGGAGGTTTCTGCAGAGTCTGAGCAAAGCCAAGTGCAGAAGAGGAGGCTTAGTATGAGCTCACTTTTGTAAACCCAACAGGCAAGTGTGAGCGCTCCTGAGTGTGCGCCTACAGTGACGTCCACACGGGATTCCGGGGGCACCGAGGGACCCGGAGGACGCGCACAGTAGGTGTGAGGAGGAGCTCCTGGGTGAGGGGACAAGAGAACAAGACATTCTCGGCTGGAGCAGGAGGACAGGATCGTGGAATGCACCACAGGAAACGACCCCTGGTCATGCCTGTCCACGTGCGTATAGAGCTTCAACAGCAGCAGCAGCACGGGCTCTCCCAGAAGAGTCCCATCCCGCAGATCTTGGGGAAAGCCAGGAATTTGATTTTTTTTTTGGGGGGGGGGGGGGGGTGGTTTTTTAATACGTGACTTCGTGACACTAATGATTGGCCACGTTTGGGACACGCTAGCTTAGAAGCCACATGCAGGAACTCCAGCCAGTGGCGGGCAGGAGGTGTGCCACCGAGGCAGCGTGTGCGAGGACTGTCCTCTGTGGCCGCCCGGCCAAGGCACGCGCTCTCGGCACGAGCAGGGTGAGACGCACGGGAGGAGAAAGGGACCTGGTGCTCGCGGAGAACGCCTGGGAAGACGCAGAGCAGAGCGTGAGGCTGGAAACGAGGTCCCCTGTGAGCACCCTCGGGGCTACCGCTGGCAACTTTTCAACGAGTAGTAACATCCTAGTCCTTTCTGTCTACATTTAAAAAAATAAAATTGTGATTTTACTTTGCACTCTATTTTGTAATCAAGACTTTAAACGAAGGTTAAATCCTGTGTTTTGACAAACGGATCTGTTTCTCTTGGGAGAGGAACAAGGGTGTCCAGGTTATGGGACTGGGCCACCTTACTTAGATTACTAATAACATAAATAATGACAGCAGCAGTAAATGTTCCATGCATGACACAGGGCTCCCCTGCAAACGTCCCACCCTGTCCTAGAGCATGCTGGGATGGGTGGGGAGGACAGAAGGAAGGCACAACAGGACCCTGTGGAAAACTGGGGCACTGAGGGGGACGTGTGCAGGCACCGAGCTGGCCCTCACATGGGGTCCTCTCGTGGAATCCCTTAGATGCCAGGATGGAGGGCCTACCTTCAGCCCCATTCCACTGATGGGGGATCTGAGGCCCAGAGAAGTCAAGTCACCCGCCCAATGCCCCTCTTACAGACGCAGGGCAGAGCCGAGACCATGTCCCCGAATATCCATCTGCCTCTCTGCTCGGTCCTACCAGTGTCTGGCCTTCTCCCCACCTGCCCAGAGGCGCCCTGCAGCAGTGGTACCGAGACAGAGCACAGGAGTGCAGCTTCCCCACCCCCACCCCCACCCCCGAGCTCGGGTCAGGGCAGGGCCAGCAGACACCAGCTCGGCCCTGGGCGGGTGGCTCCATCCCAGGGTCAGCCCTCCTGGTGAGGCCAGGAGGCGCAGGCCAGGAGAGTGCCCACCCCACAGGAAGGCCCAGGCCCTCTAATGACCAGCTGGCTCCGCACCACCCACACTCCTGGGAAAGCGGCACTCCACAGGGGGCCTGCTGAATCCAGTAGCCAGCCTCCAGCCCAGACACCGGACACTCTACCCACCCCTCCTGGCTCCCCAAGTCCTCCTCCAGGGGGACACCCAATGACTGGGGACCGGAAGAGAGGAGGGACCGAGAGGAGAGGGCCTGAGGGCTGTGGCAGCCTGCCCTGGAGAATCCAGGATGAGTGGGCCACGGCAGGATGTCAGGCGTGGGGGTGGAGGCAGGATGCGGTTTCAAAGGCGGAGTAGGTGTGTCAGGACCGAGAAAGCCCCGCCTCACAGGGAGGAGGCCTCTGGGCCCCTGCTGTCCCGAGCTTTGCACATGCTGCCTCCCTGACTCCTGGCTCTGAGGCGGGAACTGTTCACAGCTGTTTCCAGGGGCGGGAGCACGCGGCTCAGAGGGGCAGGAAACAGTCCGGACTGTTCTGTCCAGCGTGCCTGGCTCTTACCCGTCCACTGTCAACCCCCTGGCCTCGAAGCACATCCTGAACTCTGCTTAGCCCTTGGCTTGGTCCTGTGGGGCAATAAACCACTGCAGGGCCTCTAGGTCCAGTGTAAGTGTGGAGACGGGGTGGGGAGGCAGAGGAAGGCCCGAATAACTGCACCCGTGTGCAGGGAGCGGCACCTGTGGCTACAGCAGAAGGGATGGATGCCAACTTGGTGCGGAGGAGGCTTCCAGGGGGGCCTTGGGCAAGCTCTGCAGTGGCTGCAGCTTCAGGTTCTGCACAAACACAAGGGCAGGACACCGCACAGGCTGCTGGGAGGAGTCCACGCGCCTTCATGCTCTTGCAGAGCTTAGCAGAGTGGGGCGGGCAGTCAGTTCTGGTTGGTGTACAACCCTCCTCAAGCTCTTCACCACCTGGGAGAGGACCAGACGCTCACGGGGCACAGGGGTCTGCAGCACACAGTAGGTGCTCAATAAATTCGGAGCAGCCTGAGAGGGGCATGGGGCCAGAGTGGGTGTAGAGAAGGGGGTGGGCCCCAGGGGTGGCAGGGAGAGGCAGCCTGGTTCCAGACCTGGGCTGCTGGGGCAGCGAGAGGAAGCAGCCCTACCCCAAGGCCCCTGGGGAAGCGATGGGTCCCCCACAGGTAGGGAGCTCCCTGCAGCGACCCGCCCTGGAGCCGGTGACTCAAGGTGACTCAACACCCAAACACCCAGTTAGAGCAGCTCCCCGTCCCCAGACTGACGGAGGGCCGCGCCCAGAAGCTTCCCAGGCCCAGGAGGTGCACATTGTTTTGGTGCCATTTTTCTCCTCAAAATTTCTTCTTGTAGTGAAACATGGACAACATAAAACTTACCATTTTAGCCGTTTTTTGGTGTACAGCTCAGTGGCATTAAGTGCAGTCGCATAAACTCTGCCCCCATTGGACACTAACGCCCCAACCCCTGGCAACCACCATTCTACCTTCCGTCGATCTGACAACCCCGGGCCCTGCCATCAGTGGACTCACACACTACTTGCCCTTCTGTGTCTGGCTTATTTCACTTAACACAATGTCCTCGGGTTCACCCAGGATGCAGCATGTATCCCAACATCCTTCCTTTTTAGGCTGGGTAATAGTCCTCATGCCCATTTTACAGACAGGGAAACTGAGGCCCGGGGTCAATAAGTTACAGAGAGCACCTTCACATCAGATCTCCTCCAGGAGGCCCTTCAGCCAGAGCAGACCTCACCTGACAGCTGCCCCTGGGACACACCAGGCATGGTGAGGAGAGCTTGGAAGGAAAGTGGGCAGAGTCAGGGGAGCGGGACCTTTCCTTCTAGTCATGGAAAGGCCTGTTCAGGGCTTTTCCTGCAGACGGTGCATCCGCCCCTCCCTGCTTAACCCTCCAGAGCCAGCAGAGCCTCCTAGCAGAGGAGTGGAAGCGGCTTTTCCACCAGGGCCTCAGTGTCCCTGTCTGGAAAGGAGCAGAGAATCTGTCACAGATGTACCCATATTTTGTAAAAGGTGGTCAAGGTACCAAGGGGCGTGTGATCACCAATCAAACACAGAACTCCTAGAACCGTAAGAAAAAGGCAATCGAGCCCCGGCTGGTGCGGCTCAGCTGGTTGGAGTGCTGTCCCATGCACAGAAAGGTGGGAGTCCATTCCCAGTCAGGGCACTTGCCCAGGTTTGGGGCTCGGTCCCCGGCTGAGGCGCATATAGGAGGCAACAGATCAATGTTTCTCTCTCACATCAATGTCTGTCTGTCTCTCCCTCCCTTCCTTTCTCTCTCTAAAATCAATAAAAAAAAACAACAATCCTTAGGTGAGGATTGAAAACAAAAAAAGACAATCAATTGGAGGGGGAAAATGGCCAAATATATAAACAGGCAAGTGAAAGGAAAAAATGCAGGTGGAAATTAATGCGTGAAGTAATTATTCATCTCACTACTAATCAGGGAAAGCAAATCAGAGCCATCAGACGCCATTTCAGGCCCCTGCGCCTGCAGCCACGTTGAACTCCTAGGGAGGGTCAGGCGCGCAGGTCCCGCCCGGGGGTAGCGATTCCTCTCGTGTCCCTGAGCTGCAGCCCTTGGAGAACCGCGTCACACGCACACGTGAAGCCAGGCACAGGGTGCTCGCTGGAGAGCTTGCTGCTCCTAAAAGCAACACGTCAGCAGCACGCCAAGTACCATCAAGGGGCGGAAGGATAAACTGCTCTCATCATACAACTGACCAGGAAAGCAAAGAAAACGCTACCTGGATAGACAGACCTCAAAAACAGCAAACTAAAAACAAGCTACAGACCGGTACACACATCACAGAAGGTTTTCTATCACGTGTGTGCCACGTGCAGTGAAGGCCTAAGAACACGCACGTGGGCCCCATAACCACAGTAATACTGGGTGGGGAGAAGAGGGCACTGGGAAAGATACCTTAACTGTGCCTGAAATAATCTGAGAGAGAGATCGGAAGCAATCATTGCAAAAACCAAGTCTTGGATATGAAAATATGTGTTTCAGTTTTATACCTTTCTGTGCGCTTAAACTATTTCATACAAAATTTACCAAAACAACCATCCTGGTTGGCCCCCTCTCTGGCCCTCACACCTGCCAGGCTCAGCTGGAGGCAGTGGCAACTGGACTGGCTGCCCGGGCAGCAGATTCAGCTCTCTTCCAACTGGCCTGCTGCTCACTGGTGCAGGCGCCCCTGTGGCCTCTGAGGATCCAGTAGGTTCAGCATTACCCTTTCGGATCCTGCCCTGCCCCCAAGGAGAGGTGGAAGCGGGTAGGGTGCAGCCGGACCCTTCCCATGGTGCCCGCACAGGCAGGCAGAAGTGGGCTCAGGTTCCTGCAACAGGGCTGCAGCATCCCTGCTCCTGCGAGTCAGAGAACCACCCCTGGGCGGCCAGGCTGATCTCAGGAGTAAAAAGAGCAAGGCCTTTGGAGTTGGGGAGACACAGGTTCAAATCCAGCCCTACCATGAGACAACTCCGTGACTGCAAGCAAAGCATTTATTTTATTTTTAAAAATATGTTTTTATTGATTTCAGAGAGGAAGGAAGAGGAAGGGAGAGGGAGAGAGAAATATCCATGGCGAGAATCACTGATCGGCTGCCTCCTGCATAACCCCCACCGGGGATCGAACCCACTACCCAGGCATGTGCCCTGACCAGAAATCAAACCGTGCCTTCCGGTTCACAGGTGGATGCTCCGCCACGGAGGCGAATCAGTACTTTCATAAGGAGGAAAAGTACTTGGGGAAAGCCAACTGCCTTCCTCCCGGTGTGGTTTCTGAGGATCGTAAAAATTTACGAGAAGTACCTGCCTCCACTGCTGCTAGAAAAAGGTCAGTGGCTCCTGCCAGCCCTCCCCAGGGAGCAGGCGCTCGCCAGGCACAGTCCTCACTGGGGGAGGAGTCTCAGGTGGGTGAGCGCAGGCAGACCCACGGCTTTCCCCCTCTGAGCCTGTTTCCTTCACTGTAAGGGGACTGTTACAGTCCCCACCTCAGAGGCTTATTGTGAGGATCACACGTAAGACGATGCATATTGCGTGAACCCAAGTCTGACGCAGAGGAAGGCACGCTATAGTTACCACACCCAGCCGCCAGGGCAGAAAACCTCCCCGAATTCGGGGTGGGGGAGGAGTGGGGGTGTAACACCCAGGTAAGGGCTGAGCTGAGAGGCCTCCAGGACCCCCTTGGGTATTAGGCCTGGTCCCCATTGTTGATTTCCTTGTTAAGCTTCTTATGGACAGAACAGGAGTCAAAGAAATGGCACAGGGCCCCCTCAGCCCCAGGGTAAGACCACCCAGCAAGCTCCAGCCCCTGCAGCCACAGAGATTTGGCTCCCACACCTGAGTGGTGGCAGCGGGCAGGGCAGCGGGTAAACAGGGCACAGAGAGCCTTTTGTTGACGCTCAGAGAGGCTGGGAAAACTTCCCAGGCAAGAGGGTAGGGGGGAGGCTGTCTCTCCAACACTCTCCCAGGGAAGGGGGCAGGGCCATTCCCAAGAGGCCCCAGGAACACACTGGGTCACTGGCCTCGTCCCAGGAGGGCTCCGAGCCTGTGAATCTGCTCCCTGGCCAGCGCCCCCAGCCTCCTCCGGTCCCAGAGCCAGGAGAGGGAGGAGGTGACCTTGTCGTATGGTGCACACAGCCCACACCCAGATGGAGTGAGTCAGCCGCTGGGGGCTGGGGGCGCTGCCTGGCTGGGCACTCCCCCTGCGGAGAAGGGCACACCCTCACTTCCCGGGGAAGGGAAAAGGGGAGACATTCTGGGCCAGAGCGGGGAGGGAAAAAAGTTTCAGTTCCAAACTGCTCTCACGTTTGGGCTGGGCCTCCCAAACAGGCTTGTCCTGCACATTTGCAAGGGCGGGGCCTGCCTTAGGGATAAAGGGTGCCAGGTAAGGGACACCCACCTTGGACTTCCCCCGGGAGCAGGAGGCCAAACTGGAGGTGAGGGCTCCCCCCCACCCCTCCAGGCTGGCATGAGCGTGGCTGGTTACTGCCATGGCACCCAGTACTTCCTGTGCCTCAGATCCCAAGTTCCACCCAAACCAATAGGTGACTCCAGTGTGTGACCTTTGGAAAGCCACTTGGCCTGCCAGGACTCTGGTTTCCTCATCTGTAAAATGGGCTGATGAGTCCTTTTCCTTATAGGGTGGTGATGAGCACTAAAGGAGGCAGTCCATAGAAACTTCTGGCTCAGCGCCTGCCACTGTAATGTTAGCTGCAGTTACTGTTATAGAAAGTTTTACCAGAGCCTTTAAGGGTGTGAAGTCTGAGGCCCAGGGAGGCTATGTGACCTCCCCAAGGACACTAAACGAGGTGGTGGGAAAGATCACTCCAGGTCTGCCTTTCCACTGTGCCAACCTGCCTCAAAGGCTGGTCTCCTGGGCCTCCCCAGGCACCCAGCCCCGGAGATGCTTCCCGGAACAAGGTCCCTTTTCCCGAGGGAGGCAGGGAAACCAGGTCTCTTGCTGGAACCCCGGCAGCCATACTCAGAGGCCTCTGCGTCTCAGGTGCAGCATTAAGGGAACTTTGGAAGGGAGCCCATCCCTGGGTCTGGGCCCAGAAGCTCGGTGTCGGGTGCGGGCCCGTGGGGCAGGGAGGCCTCAGAGACAGGTCTTGATGTGCTATGAACACCAGTGCCCTGGCCAGTGGCTCAGGAGAGTCCATCATCCTGGACACCAGAAAGACTGGGGGTTAGATTCTCAGTCAGGGCGCATGCCCAGGTTGCAGTTTTGACCCCCAGTCGAGGCGCGTACGGGAAGTAACCGATCAATCTCTCTCTCTCCCACTCCCTTCCTCTCTCTAAAATCAATTTTTAAAATGTCCTTGGATGAGGATAGAAAAACCAGCACTGCCTTCTGGACAGGTTACAAAATGTGGGCAGGAGCACCCCAGGCGCCGATGCAGCTTCTGCTGAGATCCCAGGGGACTGGGGTGGAGGGGGCTGCCCCCTGGGATGCTGCCCGGGGCTCCAGCTGGGAGGTTTGAAGGATGGGGCTGCCAGGCCGCCCCACCCCCGTCAGTGCACCTGCTGACACCCCGTCTCTGTGGAGGGCGTGAGCTTGGCAGCTCTCTGAGATGCCCAGGTGGCACGTGAGCCGTGGAATTTTACAGCCACTTGGACTCCCGTGGACCGTTACTCCGGGCAGAGCCTGCACGGTAGCTGTCTATTTCATTTTGAGGTTTCCGCCCTCGAGAGATGCTGGAATTTAGAACTTGCTACGAGATGCGGTAGAAACGCATCAGGGGAGTCAGCAGGGATGCCTGTGGCTGGCAGTGAACGTTATTCTAGGAACGGCAGCCCCACACATCCTTGAGGAGGGAAGGTGAAATGCCCCACCTGACACACATCCGGGGGTCCTGAGGGGGGCTCAGCCGGCTTCACACCAGGGCGTCAGCTCTGGTGGCAGCGGGACTCTGTCCCCAGAGGTGGGGCCACGGCTGAAAGCGTCGCCCTGGTCTGTGACCACCAGCCTCGTGACAGCCTGGGGAGCTTCTTCCAAGCACAGAGTCCTGGTCCAGCCCCCAGCTCTGCCTGCAGGTCCCCAGGGTGATGGGCTCAGGGGAACCAGCATTTTCGACAAGCTCCCAGGAGACTAAGGCACTCCCACCCCAAACCTGAGAATTTGGAGAAAAAGAGAAGTGGAAGGTGGGGTAGAAGCACAGGCTGCCAGGGGCAAACAGAACCAGGTTCGGGTCCCAGCTCTGCTGTTGAGTCACCTTTGGGCAAGAGCCCTCGTCCCTGCCAGTCTGGTCCCTGGCCTGTGAAAGGCCGACACCGCGTCCACAGGCGGCTGTGGCAGGGCGGGTGCAAACGTGTGTCATGACCTAGCACGGTGCCCAGGGCTCAGATCACGGCCACGGAGGATGACCACGGGGCCGAAGGCCCGGCTGCTGGAAGGAGGGAGGAGGAGGCAGAGAGGCCAACTCCAGGCCACGAGCCTGAGAACCCTGCCACGTGAGGGGGCTTCTTGGGCACAGATCTCGCCCAGCCTGATCCTGCCAGGTCGCTCCCCCGGTTCCACAAAGCCAGGCTGCAGGCCCGAAGTCCCTCCTGCCCAAACCCAGCCCGAGGTCTCTGCGCCCCAACAGAGCATCTCAGACCCAAGCCACAGTGTGGCCCCTCCATCTCCTCATCCGCCCACCCTCAAGGCTCAACCCTGAAACAAGCATTGCAAGAGCATCAAGACCAGGGTTTCTGCCAGGAGCTGCCAGGGTAAACTGAGCCAGGGCCAGACTCAGGCAAACGCCACAACTCGTGCATATCCCCTCAACCTCCCAACTGCCTCTCCCTGCCTTAGGCAGTCAGGGAGGCCAAAACCTAAAGGCCAAACCTCTCAGGCCGGCCCATGCCATCCCCTCCACGCCGTCCCTGGCACAGAGGAGGAATTCCGATCTCAGATAATAGGACCTGCTGCTTCCTGCTCATCGCTGGCCAGACTTCAGCTCAGGCCTTCCTCTCTGCAGGACAGAGTTCCTCAAATCCAACAGGAAGCTCCTGCAGGGCAGGGCTCAGATTTGCTGACCTTGTCCCAATAAACAGGAGAGTCAACAAAATCACACCCCAGGCATTTCCCAGCCACCTCTGAGGCTGCCATGCCCCGACACACTGCTCAGAACCCGCATGGAGAGGGAGAGGAGTGATGGGCGAGGGAGCACCAGTGTCGGGACCTTCGGACAACGCGCTCTCGGTCCTCCCCTGCCTGGGAGCAGGGCCCAGGGGTAACCATTAACGAAGCAAGAGCAAGCGGTGAACAGCACGGGACGTGCTTTCGGGTAAACAAGCAGAGAGCAATGATACCTGTGGGAGAGCATGCCCCTCCATCCACACTTCTGGAGAGGGGACCTCGGAGACCCTCACTTCCCACGTGACAGTGAAACCAAAGCATGACAAACACATAACGAACATGCAACTGTGTTGTTAATTACCAAATAATAACAACAACAGATTATTACTTCTTTTCAGATCTGGGCTAGGGAGGGCCAGGCCCTCCTTAACAGAAAGCCGAGGTGGGAGGTGGATCAGCGAGGCCTGGGGCACGGGGCGAAGGAACCGGCCCGGGGTTCCGGGATCAGGTTCAAGTCCCACGTCCCTACCTTCTTTCCTGATGAGTTTGGGTGAATTGCTTCTTCCCTCTCAGCCTCAGCTTCCATGTCTGTAAAAAGGGGATGAGACCACTGTCTGAGCTCCCTCAAGCGACCACAGGAGGTCACCGATAAAGGTGTGTTTTCCAAGCTACAGAGCCGCCTATGCACACGCCGCTGGGATTAGGGAGCGAGCTCTCTGGGACACACGCTCAGCTCAGTGCCTTGCCCTGTATCAGTACGTTTAATCTTCCAACTATCCTAAAGGGCGGTGAGGCACTGATATCATCCCCTTTTTATCCACGAGGAAACTGAGGCTCATAGCGGTCACGGTCACTTATGGAGGCAGCTGAACACAAACCCAGGTCTGACTACAAGGTGTTGGTCCTGACCAGTGCATTCTCTCCTACCTTTAGGAACTGTTTCCCAAAGCGTAGGCCAAGGAACCCTACTCCCCAAAGAGGTCCATCCACACGATCAAGTGTGGGGAAACACGACTTGCTCCTTCTCAGAGACTCGTCATGCTCACGTCAATGCACTTAAGGCTCTGAGAAGTCCTGCAGCAAGGACAAGTTGTTGTTCTCCACTGCGACCAAAGGAACCGGCGTTCCACGGAACACACCTTGGGAAATGTGGTCATGAGACAGTATCCACAACAAGCCAGACTGATGAGATCTGGGCTGAAGGAGAAAAACCAGAGGTTGGCAACGAAACTGAACACTGGCATTGGAAGAGGACAGCAACCACATACTACTCAGCAGGCCACTGAGCTGGGAGGAGCAGGAAGAATTCTGTCCTCTGCCACCTCTGCCCTAGACGCCCGGACTGACCGTGAGAAGAGCAAAGGACTGCAGAGACGGAGGAGACACTGCCCTTTGCTCCCAGGCTGGGGAAGGCCCCTGAGCGGAGGCCGTGCCGGCCTGGAGGGAGAGGGCCCAGTCCTTACCCCGGGGACGGCGCTGCTATCTGCGCGCTGGCAGTCGGTGCTGAGGCTGGCCCACTTCTGCCCGGGCAGGGTCCTGGCATTTCTTTCGCTCCATGGAAGCTGCCTCCCTGCGAGGAAGCAAGAGCTGCTGTCAGCAGGGATGTGTGTGACTATCAGCATTACCTGCTGTGCTGCCAGCATTTGCTGAGAGCCTGTTTGGTGCCAGGCCCTCAGCTGGGCTTCGGGGTGACAAGAGGGAACCAGACAGTCCAGTGGGGAGATGCCAGGTCGACAGTTACAAGTGGCTGTGGAGAGCCCAGGGCCCTGCTGCGGGGAACCCAGACCCTCTGAACAAACTTCCATTCCTCCATCTCCTCCACAGCAAGCTATGGGAGCATGGAGGACACCCGAGACCCACACTGACGGGGTCAGGGCAGGCTCCCTGGAAGAGGTGTTGTCTGAGTTGACTGCTGAGGAAGAGTGGGAGCTGGAGAAAGAACATTCCAGGCAGAAGGAACAGCACAGGTTTGCCTTGAGGGGAAAGAACAGGACATCTAGGGAAGGCTGAGTGGGTCAACCTGGCTAGACCCAGGGCTGGAAGTGGGATGTAGAGAGAGGTGAGCTATTACGGGGTGAGCCAGACCCAGGCGAAGACAAATCCTCAGCCCAGACACGTTTCCACTCAAACATAAGGTTCAACCATCATCTATTAGTCAAGAAGCATTTAGTGAGCATCTACTACATGTCGGCACTCTGCTCGGAAATGTTCACAAGAAAGAACAAGACAAGTTAGCAGGGTGGGGAGGGTGTACTCAGACGGCAACAGGGGTAGGGGAGCATCGACATCAGCCAGGAGCTGGGAGTGTGGCCCAGCCACCAGGGAAAGCCAGAGGACAAGCGGGAGTTAGCAGGCAGGAGGCGGGGGGAGTGCAGGCCGAGTGGCTTGAAGGGTGCTCGGAGGGACTGCGGAGCCTTTCAACCACGTATGCCATGGAGCCTTTCTCCTCCTCAGCGCCAGGCACTGTGCTGGAGGAAAGGAGCAGGAGGGTCTCTCCAGCCCCCAGGGAGACGCTAAGTCAGTAATCCCACATCCCTGATGGCAACTAGGCAGGAAAGTACCTAGAGAAGCACCAGGCAGAAGCCAGAGGCCATCTAAGCCCGCTTCTACCCCGTCCCGCCCTCCTCGGCAAGGATGGGACACACACCACGCAGCCTAGTCACCGGCCTGACGCAGATCGGGGCTAGAACTCCAGCCCCTGGGCTCCCTGTCACCGATTCTTCCACTCCTTCCTCCCCTAGGAAATGCACAGTGACCACGCCTGCAGAGTCACCCAGAGCTAACGCCTCTCCTGCGGCCGCCTCTGCCACGTTTCTATTATTAAGCTGCAGCGGTGTTTTCCAGTCGGCCTCTCTTCCGAGACTGCGACCCTGACGAGGCCAGGAGCCCTGCTCCCCTCGCAGCACTCCCGGACCAGGCCGGGCTCCTCCTGAAGGATGGCTGCGCGAGTGAATGAAGGAGCCAGGATGGAGAGAGTGTGCCGCCTCCACCCCACCTGACTCCTCAGGTCTGACCATCTGCCCGTGCCCCCGTGTCCCCACTCGGGGTCACCTCCACTCCCAGGAGTCAGGGATCAGACTGATTCCTTCTCTCCAACTCCTACCAGTGAGGTCCAGGAGGCAGCCCCATGCCCAGCCGCGTCCCCGAGTCCTGACCTATTAGGGCTAAACCTCTGGAGCCCCACCGTCCAGCAAGCCCCGCGGTCCAAGTCTGCAGCGGAAACCGCGTCCTCGTGGGTGTGCCAAAGGGACGGAGGACAAAAGCGTCTGGCTGCGTTTCAGGGGGAGTCACCAAGACGTCTTCAGCCCCCGCTCTGTGTCCCCCAGCCCCTGGGAGGCAGAGGGCAGATGCAACCCCAAAGACCCTCCAAAGCCGGGAGCACAGGGAGGCAGACAGCCCAGCCCTCCGCGCAAGGCACCCGCCCTGGCCTCCCCTGTGAGCCAGAGGCAGACTTGACCTTCACAAAGGCAACGCCAACGTCAAGGAGCCCTGGGCACTGCCCCGACCCCCGGAGCCAACTCCCACTCCTCCATCTCCTCCACAGGAAGTGTCAGGACAACAGACCTCCCCTGACTGCCTGCCAGTCCGTCTGCTCAGAGGGCAGGACACAGGGTGGCAGGGGCTTTAGGGGGTCCTGACTGGAAAGGTGAGGCTCCTGGGAGGCTCTCAGCTCCTCCAAAGCCTTCGTCCACACTTCAGCCCCCCAATTCCCTTTCTCCCCAAGCTCTCGCCCCCCTTGTCCTCCAAAGGTTCCCTGGGGCAGGGCGGGGAAGAGGTAGGTCAGGGGACTGTGCTCACCACGGGGCGGCCCCACCCTTTCAGTCAAGCCCCTACCAGGGGGCGGCTGCCAAGACACCCCCCCGCCATCCTCTTCCTTTCCAAAAAAGGCAGCAGTTGCATCAGCGGGGACCAGCCCAGATCAAGGGGAAGAAGCCGTCCACCAAAGGGGCAGGATCATGAACCGCAAGGACCCCGGGCGATGTGCCTCCAGCCTGGGAGCCAACTCTGCGGGCTCTCCAGCTGCCCCACCGCGGGCCGGCCGCACCTCCTCGGATCTGCCCCCGAGGCCCATCTTGGACGCACAGGGCAGGGGCGGACTGCGGGGCCTCAGACCAGGACCGGTCTCCTCGGAACCGCGGCCCACAGGCGCCAAGAGCCTGGCCGGGGACCCTGGCCCCAGGTCGGAGCACTGTTCCCGCCGGGTCCAGAGCAGCAGGGGCCCACGGGGAAAGGAGGG
>PVJC01033405.1:0-19375 GCA_004026665.1 Murina feae | reverse complement strand
ATATATATATATATATATATATATATTTATCTTTGGAGTTTCTGTCCCATTGATACATGTGTACATTATTTCAACAAGACTATATTTTCTAGATTACTGTAGTTTTATAGTAAATTTTGGAAAAGGATAGTGTGAGTCCTCCAACCCTTCCCTCCTTCTTCTTCTCCTTCTTCCTCAGTATTTTACAGGGTAGACTAAGTTTTCACCTTTTCTTATAAATGTTGCAATTATTTTGTAAATATTTATAACAATCTTATGATTACATCTGTACTTAGTGAACTTGTGTCCCTAGGCTCTGGCCTTCATAAGCAGTTCTTATATTTTCCCATCATCGTTGACACAGAAAGCTCTAATGAAAGAAATGCCTTTGCACCAGTTGCCATAAGGCCCTAGTAAGGTCCTATCTATGGAGAGCAGCCTTTTTTTAAATATATTTTATTAATTATTTAAAAAAAAGAGGAAGGGAGAGGGATAGAGAGTTAGAAACATCAATGAGATAGAAACATTGATCAGCTGCCTCCTGCATACCCCGCACTGGGGATGTGCCCGCAACCAAGGTACACGCCCTTGACCGGAATTGAACCTGGGACCCTTTAGTCCGCAGACTGACACTCTATCCACTGAGCCACACCAGTCAGGGCAAGAGCAGCCTTTTGTTACAGAGAATGCTCAAGAAATATTTCATAATGTTTACTCTTTCTTTATTCTTGCCAAAATCACAAGAGATTGTTTTGGTTCCTCACCAGGAAAGTCTGGGTGAAACTCTAGAGGTAAAACTCAGGAAAATTTGGAGCTTCCAAAAATGCCTCTTACAACAGTTTCTCACTCTCACGCTAGCCCACACTCAGCCTCTAACAATTAATGAAAATTTACCATTTAATCCTAGCCAGTTTGACTTAGTGGATAGAGTGTTAGCCTGTGGACTGAAGGGTCCTGGGTTCAGTTCTGGTCAATGGCACATACCTCGGTTGCAGGCTCCTCCCCGCCCAGGGTGCGTGCAGGAAGCAACCAATCGATATTTCTCTCTGCCTTTCCCTCTTTCCTCCACTCTCTCTAAAAATCAATGGAAAAATATACATTTAATTGTTTCTATCAGTGTATGCCTCCAGTGAAATTTGCCCCAAATAGCCTGATCTCTACTATGGCTTCTTGTGTGTCCATTTACTGGCTGCCCTCCTTCCACTCTGCCAGTGCTCCTGTCTCCCAAAGCCAGACCACAGCAACATGTTATGATTCTGCAGGTACCATCCATTCATTCTGCCTCTGAGGGCAGATGGCAGTGGAGAGGAGAAGAGTTGATATGAAAGAGGTACATGGGAACTATGCAGCATAGCAACTTCTAACTGCTTCTTTATAAAAAATTTTTTTTAAAACTCACTCCCTAAAGCAATGATGTATTGCTCAGTTTGTCTTTGTATCATTTTTTAAAAACATGTTTTTATGATTTCAGTTAGGAAGGGACAGGAAGAGAGAGATAAAAACATCAATGATGAGAGGGAATCATTATTGGCTGCTACCTGCATGACCCCCCACAACCTGGGCATGTGCCCTGAATGGGAATTGAACTGTGACCCCCTGGTTCATAGGTCAGCTCTCAACCAATGAGCCACACCACCCAGGCTATCTTTGTATCATTTTGAAATTTATTAAACATAAACACACATTCACACACACCTTGGTGCACCCCAAATGACGTTAACTTCCCATTTTAAAAGCTGAGGATTGATAAGAAAGATAAACATACTCCCCAGAGAGAATTCAATTTTCACTTTTGTAGAAATCACATTCAGTGTTAATTCATGTGTTTAAGAACTCGTGTAAAAACAAACTAAAGCATTGCCAGTGATTTATAGAGAGGAAAATATGGATACAGATAGATGTAGATTTGTGCAAGATTTTAATTGTCTTCCTTCTAAGTACCAATTTTCTTAAATAAATTATATACACCAAATAGCAGTTTGACAAGCTGACCATTAAATTTTATCTGACATATGCTGGGTAATTTTCAGGTACAACTTAACATTTTGATTCACTCAGCAAACATTTTTTAAAAGTCTAATGATGCCAGACATTACACTATGCATTGATTTATTTCATCAAAGCAAGTAATTTAGATGAACACTCTGGGGTTATTTTTCAGGCTTAATGGTAGGAGGAAGATACAGTATTGGCTTTACTCTCATAAGAGATCTGATCGACAAACTTGGTGATGAAGTGAATGTGTATAGATGTCAAGAAATAAAAGTAAACAACCTCTTCCAAATTGAAAATAACTAGCCGTAATTCCTTCATGATTAATCTGTAGGCTTTTCTATGGCAATTCAATAATCCTAGTCCTTGTGTAATTCTCACCTCCTTTAGGGAAACTGTTTTTCAGCTGTAAAAGAGAGAAGGGATTGAAGTTGATGAATTAGCATTACAAAAATCACAATTTATTTCCACAGGAGTAAGTCAGGAAAACATGGAGTAGAAAATATGGATGGAATAAGTTCAATTTATAATAGTGGTAGTGGCAGGCTAGGCTAAGTCAGGACAAACAATAGCCATGTCATAATGCATCGAAACAAACAAACCCAAAAACATGAGGATCGAAAAAAATATTGCAGTTTTGCCAAGCCCACATTGGGAAGCCTATAAACAGAAAGGCATGCTTTTACAACAATATAATAGCACCAAAGCTATGTAGAACCGTCAGTGTTCATTATAAACACTTGTTTCTTGGCCCTGTGGTCTCTCTGTACCAGAGTGGGAGATTAGGACCCAGGGCATAAAAAGAGGAAAGGCTTATGAAAGAATCATCCCACGTGCATCTGAGGTTTTAAAGGCTATGTTCTCAGAAAGAAAGGAAGCCAGATCTGTAAATGACTCATCATTTCCTTTGGCCATATGTTTCTGTCCTAGGAATCATAGCCTTGATGGTCCATGGATCCTCAAACGTGAAACAAGGTTGCAGGCAGTACCAAGGGACTCTAGTTGCCATCAGGAGATCAGCAGAAACAGAGGGAAAGCTTCTCTAGAGAAAGACCTAGCAATCTCAATATCTGGAGATGTTGGTCTGTCTAAGGCCTTCGTGCTGCACTGTGTAAGGACAGTGTGCTGGAAGTTTGCATTGCCTCTCCAATTTTTGGTAGATGAGGACATTGAATATTGAAAGGGTTATTTACCTCGGTCAAGGTTACACAGCTGATAATGATGGAGTTAAGGTTTAAGTCCACAATGGTCTGCCTCTGAAGTCAAAGGTCTGGGTTGGCTGCCTCTAAATGAAACTGGTGTGTACAGTAAATTTGTGTTCTGTCCACTGTGAAGTAATTTTAAAAGGAAATAGTAGTTAAAAGAATTGCAAATCAGAGACATTAACATTTCAACAAATCTCCTCTATTCAAGAAATGTTTCTTCAGCATCTACTCCATATTCAAAACACTGCAGAGTGCATACTAAACGATGACACCTCTTTTCGTGTAAAGATGCAGAATAAATTTTTTTAAAGCTAAAGATAATTTCCAGTCTATAGATAAAGCAGTGGGTAATATTGGAGAAATATGCACACTTCCATGGGCAAACTTCAGTATAAGGTCATTCAGTAAATTTTATCTGGTAAGCTTTATGGAAGTACAAAATAGAAATCTAAGTTAAACTTTAAGGCTCAATACAATATCTGTCTATCTACCTTTGTAAATTAAGGCATGTCTTTTCTTAACATTCTTTTTTTAAATGGACACATTTTTTCTCTAAACATTGCTATTTTTTTATCCACGTGATTTTACTGGTATATTAAAAAACAAAAAACAAAAACAAAAAAAAAAACCTCCTGAGAAAATAATGTGAACTAGTGCTAAAAATAAATAACATTCTAAATGGAGATATTACCTACCAGCAATTCACTTGCTTTAGTAAAATACGACAACAATTTAAACATGAACGAGGAGAAAAATAATCAAAGGAAATTTGAATAAAGAAAGAAGTTGGCCCTGGCTGGTAGCTCAGTTGATTGGAGCATTGCCTTGTACAAAGGTTATGGGTTTATCCCAGTTCAGGACAAGTAAGGGAGCGACTGATTGATATTTCTCTCTCATGTTGATGTTTTCCTCTCTCTCCCCTTCCTCTCTCTCTAAAATCAATTTTTTAAAAAAGAGTAAGTAATTCACAGAAGAGAAAAACTCCACTGAGAGAATCAACATGTAAGTAAGTGCTTTTAATCAGGAGAATGGTAATGAAAGTGATGATTACACTATGTATGTATATATGCCATTAGATTGGCAAACAAAAAAGCTATCAATACTGATTGATTGGACAAATATAAAGTGAAGTGAAGTCTCTTACAGTGCTGGAAGGATTTTAAACCTTAAATAAGACATGTTGAATAGGAATTTGGCAGCATTTAATCATTTTAATTTGCATATCCCTATTACTGAGAAATTCCAACTTTGTGGATATGCATGGATGTTCTCTGCAGCATTGCAGATGATAAAGAGCAAAAAATTAAGATGTGAATGATACACATTTTTTATATATAAGAATAATTCAATGACATGTAGTGTCCTGAGAAAATAACATTTCAAAAAATGGTCCTGAAAGCTGGCAGCTGCCTTTGCTGACAGCTCAAAGTTAGCAGGTCAGCAGTATCCCCCACTGAACATAGAGAAGTTTCACAGAGTGTGAACAGTACTCAGATGGGCCACCATGTGACCATGATGGAAACAAGAGGAAACTAAGCTCACTCTGAAATCAGCTCTGAAATGGGACAGAGAGACTAAGGACATCATCTTAACAGCAAACATAATCCTTGTTTTTTTTATTAACCAATTTACTGTTTCTGGAAATGAAATTCTATAAATTCTAGGAACATCATAAAAATTCTAGATCCACTTTCATCCTCCCACCTATATATATGTCCAGCCTGTACCCTCTCCAATCTGGGACCCCTTGGGGGATGTCCAACTCCCAGTTTAGGTCCGATCCCACAGGCCGTCAGACATCCCTCTAACAATCCAGGACCACTGGTGCCTGCCTGCCTGCCTGCCTGCCTGATTGCCTCTAACTACCTCTGCCTCAGCCCCGACCACTGTGGCTTTGTTTAGAAGGAAGTTGGATGTCTGGAAGATGTTCGGTCAACCCAGTCTAATTAGCATATTACCCTTTTATTAGTATGTATGTATGTATGTATGTGTGTGTATATATAAACTAGAGGCCCAGGCGCCCTTGGGGATGTCCATTTGCCAGCAGGAAGCAGGCTTAATCTGCAGTCGGACATCCTTAGCACTGCTGAGGAGGCAGGAGAGGCTCCCATCACCACTGCTGTACTGGCAGCTGTCAGCCTGGCTTGTGGCTGAGCAGAGCTCCCCCTGTGGAAGTGAACTGACCACCAGGGACAGCTCCTGCATTGAGCATCTGCCCCCTGGTGGTCAGTGTGTGTCATAGTGACCAGTCATTCCCAGTCGTTCTGCTGTTAGGGTCAATTTGCATATTACCCTTTTATTACATAGGATAGAGTCCTAGTGTATGGGTGGGGACCAGCTTGTTTGCCCTGAAGGATATCCCGGATCAGAGTGGGGTTCCTGCTGGGATGCCTGG
The DNA here is from genome assembly GCA_004026665.1 of Murina feae. Taxonomy (NCBI): domain Eukaryota; kingdom Metazoa; phylum Chordata; class Mammalia; order Chiroptera; family Vespertilionidae; genus Murina; species Murina feae. Next base: position 13,804 of record PVJC01033405.1, on the reverse strand, counting down.
CCAGTCTGTTTGAGGGGCTGATGGCTGTTTTCAGGCTAGCCATGCCCCCCATTGGGGACCCTCACCCCATGAGGGTGTGGCCATCCTGGGTGAGGGGCTGATAGCTGTTTGCGAGTTGGCCACTGCCCCCAGTAACCCAAGGTCCTAGCAAGGCTGGCTGGAAGCAGAAACTGGGATTTATTTATCTTTTATAATTGAAACTTTGTTGCCTTGAGCAGAGGCCACAGCCGGCCAGGGCAGGCGGGAAGCTTGGCTTCCTCCATCACTAGGACAATCAGCCTCCTGCTTGCTCCAGCTCCATGGCTGCCAGACACCATCTTGGTTGGGTTAATTTGCATATAGTCACTCTGATTGGCTGGTGGGTGTGGCTTGGGTTGTAGTGAGTGATACCAATTTGCATGTTTCTCTTTTATTAGATTAGATAGATAGATATATTAAAGTTGCCCAATTATTGGAATGCCCCAGATATTTTTTACTGAGCCTGATTCAGAACTGGTCCTTTTTTTCCTGCACCTTTCTCAAAGACACTCAGCACAAGACAGGCTGAATCCCTCCTCATTACTATTGCTGTGTCTTTACTTTAATCATGGTGCTTCTCACACTTGCTTATTTATTTCTATACCTGCTCTCTTTCAAGACCTTAATTTCCTGGAGAAAATGGATCTTGTCTGGTTTATGCCCAGCACAATGACTGGCACATATGCGCAAGAAGTAGTTTATTGACTGAGCACAAGAATGGATTCATCAAATAAATACAATCACTGGGAAAATGAATTGATCTTATTTCATGCATAAAATGGTGCATATAAAAAAGATAATAAACACTAGAGGCTTGTTGCATGTATTTGTGCACTGGTGGGGTCCAGCTGACCCACCCCATTGTGGGCCATTGGGGGCTGGCTGGCTGGGGCAAGGGGCCATGGGCAAGGCCAGCCAGGGCGAGGGGACGCAGGCATTCCTGTTGTTGAGCTGTTTGGTCAATTTGCATATTCCCCTTGTATTATACAGAATTAGCTAAATATTAAGGAAAAAGTAATCTGTTTTCTGGTCATATCCTACATCTCACATCTCATCCTTCCATAATTCCACAAAAGAGAGGAAAAAGGAAAAAAATTAAAATTAGAAGAGAAATATAGCCATTTTCAAATATGCAGCTTCTATTAGCAATTTCCAAAGCCCTCCTTTGAGACTTATGTGCCCAGTAGTGTAGTAATTGTGAGGATGATGAAACCCTGTGGCTTAATGTGTTGAAACAGAGAGGGTTTTAATTCTAGGGAAATGATCTCTAGATTTTGATGTGAACTAAAATTTCTGGCATCGACCCTGCACTAATGAAGATCAGAATGTTCTTTTAGTGTGATCAGAGCTACTCCCACGTTGATTACCTCTTGGTGAGTTGAGAGGAAATGGAAAAGCAACAACATCGATTTTGGAGAAATTTCTCATCTTGCAAACCACACATTACCCAAATAGATTTACTCTTCATCTCTTAATAAACTGAAACAGTTAGTGATTTGTGCAAATGGTGCCTGGGCCTAATCTCATAGACGAGTACAGTTCGGCAATGGATTAGAAAAGTCTCCCATCCTTCAATATTTGTCTTTGTTCCTTTCAGTAGCTGAATTTAAATCTTATTATTCTATATGACAAGGCAATTTCAGATGATGAAATTTCTCATGTGAAACTATGCCTTTCAAATAATAATTCACAACTCCAAATTGGATTCGTGTGTGTGTATGCGTGCACAGCTTACCTGAAGATGACAGTCTGATTTGTAAACATATCATTGATTTTATAGATTAAAATGATTTTAGATATAAAAAATGAGACGTTGTTTGCAAGGAAAGAATACAGTCATATCGTCTTCATGTTCATAGTAAGATATGAATGAAGTGGTAAAATTAAAACAACAACAAACAAACAATCTCCTTTCTCATCAGTGCCTAGTGTTAGATGGGTGTGAATATCCCTCTTACACTTACCCAAATTCAGATATGCATTATTTCTTCTTCCTAATTGATTTCCCCCCATGAAACAAGACTTTTCATTAGCGCTATAATTAACATGTTAGTTCAGATAATTATTCGTTTATCTGTAAATGTAGAATGTTTTGCAGCTTCCCTGACCTCTACTGCTTTATGCCAGTAACATGGCCCTGGCCACAGATGTGAAAACCACAGATGTATCCAATCATGGTGAAATGTCCCCTAGGAAAATTGACAAAACTGCCCCCACTGAGAATCATTGGCCTTTATACCTATAACTTGATCTACATAGTTTTATAGCCTCATAGTTATTATCAAATAATCATTTGGGAATTTGTTGATTCGTTGACTTGATTTAGGATATATTAAAGACCTTGGACTCAGTGCCAGTCTGCCGGAGTTTCTATCCCAGCTCTACCATGAGTTGGCTTTATGACCTTGAGTATGTCCTCAGCCCCTTTTTGCTTTAATTCCCTAATTTATATTTGGGGATGATAAGAACACCTAACTCAAAGATGTGTTGTGATGACCAAGTTCTATTCAAGGCTGGTGGCTATGGTGATCAGGATGGAACATAGATAGTTTTCTCTTTTCTTTTTCTACTCTTACAACTGACTAACCAGGTCAAAGAGCCGAGGGACAGTTCTGCAAAGGAACCCACTGCAGAGAGAATATAAAAGAGCCGACTTCCTCCTGGCAGTCCCTTTACTAGGTTACCTCCCCCCAAGCATACCACCACTACAATGTCTAGTCAACATATAACCTGACATAATTACTTGTGTTGTTGTTGTTGTTATTATTATTATTAATTATTATGACGCTGATGACCATTTCCTTATCACTGGAAAGATTGGCTGGACTTGTCAATTCCAGAAAATAAAGAACAGGATCTGCTATCATAACTCCTAGAGTGTGCACTATGTTTTAAACCGTTTTTCATTTGGTTGTTTCACGTGAACACATATGCTGACTTCTCCCTGCTCCTGGTAGGTTTTCTGCTTTTTCTGGAAATAATTATCTTCTCCCATTAAAAAAAAGTTTTATTGTATTGTGGTATGAACACAATATAATATCTGTTGTTTTAACCATTTTAAGTGTACAATACAATATTGTTGACTATAGCTTTGGTGCTATACATCAAATCCCTAGAGCTTACTCATCTTACTTAACTGAAACTTCATGCTCTTTGATTAGTAAATGCCCATTTCCCTGGCCTCTTGCTCCCTGCAATCAAAGATGCCACCCTGATTTTGTGAATTTGATTACTTTAGAAATCTCATATAAGTGGAATCATGCAGTATTTGTCTTTGTTTGATTGTCTTATTTTACTTAGCTTAATGTCTTCAAGGTTCATCCATGCTGTTGCGCACTGCAAAATTTTCTTCCATTGTCAAAAGTTGAAAATGTCATTGCATGTTTATATAACATTTTCCTTATCCATTCATCTGTTGATGGACATTTAGATTGCTTTCCATACCTTAGTGATTGTGAATAATGCTACAATGATTATGGGACTGCTAATATATCTTCCTTACTTACTTGGAGTGCTGATATATATTTATCCAGTTTAATATAGAAATAAATATTAATAGAATAAAAAAAGAAAACTCATATATGCGTTTACTCAAGGGTAACAGAAACTTTCTAGAGTACATGATATTTGAACTTAAATCTAAAAGGAAGAGTAGTTATTAGCCAAAACTAAAGAAGTGAGGCTGTGGGAAAATGTACTAGCAAGAGAAAGCCAACAACATATGTGCATGGCTTTTAGAGTTAAGACAATATGCAGAATCAAGACATTGCATCAAGTTAAATCTATATCTATATCTATATATCTGTATATCTATTTCTATCTACCTCTGTATCTTACATGAATGTTTGACATTTGAAATATAAGAATTTCCTGGGTGAACAAATGCCTGATTTGCATGCTAACCTATCTGAAATTGCCCCCCACACCCGTCCCCCAACCTCTCTTCCATTCTTTGCTCTTCATTTGCCCAGCTCTGCCTCATCTTTCAGCTGATAGCTCAAAACTCACCTTCCCAGGAAGTCCTCTAACTAGCCCATCCTAGTTTACCTAAATATAATGTGTTATGGGGGGAAGGGGAACAAATCTTCCTTCAGGAATACTTTACTCTTCTTGTTTTCCAGATGATAAACATAAGTCTCTTGGGGGTAGAGGGTTTTTCTGTTTTGTTTCCTTGGCGTTGCTAATGTTTAGAATATTGTCTGGCACACAGTTGGTGCTTAAAAATATATACGGAGTGGCTAAATTTAGAAAAGCTACCCATTGTGATGTCACTCACTGGCAACCCGAGGACTTACCAACAGCTCAGTACCCTGTGGTTCCAGGTACATTCCCCTGCTCTGAACGGGGTGCGGCGAGGCCTTCTTTTAGTAAGTCAGTATTTTAAGTTAGCCAAGAACCTGGTGTTTCTCTCCTTATCCAAGACAAGAATACGTGAGTACAAGGCGAGAGACTGTACTTCCCGGGGCAGGGTGTCATTTCGAGTTCTCTCCCACTTCTGGATGCTGAAACAGAAGACTTACTCAGTCTCATGGACAGCAGGATTGGGAAAAAACACACATGTTTTAACAATAATAAAAATTGTTTATACACCTGATTGGTGTTGAAATAAACACACACTTTTTCTGAAAACCATTTGTCATTTTTTCAGGGGTGAGGGTATTGTGTATTTTATTTTTTTTAAACAGTTAACATCAAGAAAATTATATCTAGAGGGAAATGTTAGTCCTATTTTAAGCATAGGTGGGATGCAAAATTTAATTCTTTACTCTGAAGGATACTTTGGCTTATATATGTGCTCAGTTTTCGTGGGTCTCACTTTGTTATAATTAGCAATGGGTGAGAAATAACGTGTGAAGTACATCTCACTATGGGTCCAGATTTCAAAGGATCTTATATGGCAAAATATACCATTTAAAGTATATTTTCAATAAAAATGATTTGGAATGGAAATACAGTAAAGAAATGGATTTCCCCCCAAGTAAAATCCAGCTAAAGTCCATTTTCATTTCTGACTCCTTTCTGTGGCCATGGGTCCACAAAGTCATAGTTTTGTTGAATTCATTTTCTATTATGCTTCCTAGTACAATGTTTTGACCATCTCTGATTATATAGCTCAATTGGAGTGGAGAAAATTACCCTGTAATTTAGGGAAAAAATTTCCTTTCAAAGCCTACAGGAATCTGTTCTTCAATTTAGAAAGAAATTTACAGAATCAGCTTGTTTGTATGAGTTATAAGTATTGTCTAGTGTTTTGACCCAGGGTTGCTTGATAATATCATTCAACCAAGCATGATTTTATGTCTGTCTCTTTTTCCTTCTCTCTGTGATATGAATTCAAATAAACTCAGAATAGCTTCACTGCCATTGGGTCTTGCCTACCTTCTCCCTCTACTTTTATTATTCATTTTCAATGTATGTACTCAAGCCATAACAATAATAAATGAGACTCGCACTATAACTTTCTTAAGAGATGGTGACATTTCTGTCCATATTCTTCAGACTGATTTTTAAAGGTATTTCCATTAAAAAAAGAAAAAAAATTATAAATGTATATTAACAACCAGTGTTTATTGAAAATGCCTAACGGTGTTTGTGAAATTGAGCTTTCATGAGATCAATCTTTCTTCTTTTATGTCCTACACTTCATTTTCATTGCTAATTGCCTGACCCTTGTGGAAGATTGCTGTTGGGCACACATGTGAAGAGGTTAATTACTACCTTATAACCTACCTATTTCTCTATTTGACAACAGTTAGGCTTTTTCTCTGTTACTCCGTGGAGATGTATTAGATTGCTGAGAATGAAAAAAAAACCCACAAAAACAACAAACAAACAAACAAACAAAAAACAACTTGCCACACAATATAATCACATTTTGGACTTTTGTTATTCTGAAATGGTTGACATCAACCTTTTAACATCAAATGCCATGCATTGTGTATGCACAAATACCTAAAGTATGCATTCTGTCTAGTGAGGCAATCAGGAGCTCCATGAGCAAAATAAAATTTGAAAATCCAGTGGCAGGAATTGGTACCAGACATAATAGACAGAGATGAGTGAGGGAAGCGGATGATTGACACTTTCTAGCAGACTCAGGAAAGTCTATCTACAGAAAGATATAGTGAGATAGGACATTTAAAGACAGGGAAAGGGAGGAAAACATTTGAGAAGGAGAGAAGAGAATATATAATACTATAAAAGAATGGAACATATAAGGTGCATATCAGGAACTGTACATTTTTTAATATTTTAGGATCTCAAGGCTCCTGGGGCAGTAAGAATAAGGGCCAAAACATGGGTTATAAAATTTTAGTTCTGATCCACCTGTATCTACAGAGTAGGTCCAGACAAAGTCCTAAAATCTACTTCCTTGATGTAGTAGAAAGAGCATAGGGTTTGGAATCAGAAGCCTTGTGCTCTTACTTGCCTACTGAATCACTTTGGACAAGTTGTCTTATAATTTGAATTTTCATCTACTCAACTAAAAATTAAGGACAATAAAATATTAATTATCTAAGGCTTTTTCATAATTTTATATGTGTTAAAAGAACTTTAAAGTTAGAAAATTTTCATCTACATAAATATCCTTTCATATAGCTATTCATGTCTTTTTAAATATTTGAGGGCTTACAGGGTACCAGGCACTAGGTTAACCACAAGGCAATTTATCAGTAAACAAGATATGTAAGACTTCTTGCATTGTGGAGTTCAGTATTCCCGTTGCTGTAACATTTAATCTGAGATCGGTAAAGATCATAGGAAGAAAGAATTTCAGGCCGAAGAAGCAACAAATAGAAAGATTCAAGATGGGAATGACATTGGTATAATATCTACATATGCAGACACACACATTCACCGAAAATGAGAGGGATGGAGTAACCCTTCAACTGTTAAATCCCCTGGGGAAGGACTAGCCCATGGAATTTTACACCCAGAACATCCAGTTCTCATAATTGCAGACATAGGACATAATGGGCCAGGAGGCAAGCAGCATATATGCCTTGGCTTTAACCTTAACACCTTCTCATCAAAAAAGAAGAAAAATCCTTGTGTGTTGCTTGGATACCTCAGCATTTTAAATTCTGCAGTGTATTGGTCTCTTGACCCTTGCCTCTTCATAGTTTTTTGTTGTTGTTTTTTTGTTTTGTTTTGTTTTTTATCTGTCAGGGTTCTTAGAAGAGAAGAGTGTGTCAGGAAACCTGGCAGTGGTCTCCTGCTTTACAAGCCATTGACTTCTCTTATTCCTCCTCCTACTTACACATTTTCTTTTCCTTTGTTCTTATTGATTCCAGAAGATTTTCATAAACCTGTCATACTGGATCAAGAATGGTGGGGGTGGAGGTGGGTGAGGGGGTAGAGATTAGCATGGGAACTTATATGCATATATACATAGTCATGGACACAGACAATAGTGTGGTAAAGGACTGGGAGAGGTGGGTGCAGGTTGGAGGGGGTCAATGAGGAAAAGACACAGACACACACACAAAAACATAGGGGACATCTGTAATACTTTCAACAATAAAACACATTAAAAAAAAGAATCTAAACATATGCTAACTTAAGTCTAGCTCTGATCTTTTGATGATAGTTGCATAATTATACCCAGAACATTCTAGCTCAGGCAGGAAGCTCAGTAGAGAGTGTGACAACAGGGTCAAAGACTTTCTTGGATTGGATGAGGAGCAATGTGGAAGCATTGGGATGGGATTTCCTTACAGAACACCTGTGTATTACACCTTTTAAGATGAAAGTCACAAATGGATTATTCTTGTTAGGTGCTAGAAAAAAGAAGAGTTATCATAGTTATCTACACTAGTAAAAGAGAAACATGCAAAATTGTGTCACTTCACTATATCCCAAGCCACACCCACCAGCCAATTAGAGTGACTATATGCAAATTAAACCAACCAAGATGGTGGCTGGCAGCCACAGAGCTGGAGCAAGCAGAAGGTTTGGTTGCACAGGCGATGGAGGAAGCCAAGCTTCTCACCTGCCCTGGCTGGCTGTGGCCTCTACTCAAGGCAACAAAGTTTCAATTATAGAAGATAAATAAATCCCATATACCTGCTTCCAGCCTGTCTCACTGGGAGCTTGGGTTGCTGGGGGCAGTGGCCAGTCTGCAAACTGCCATCAGCCCCTCACCCAGGATGGCCACAACTTCATGAGGTGAGGGTTCCCGCTGGGGGTTTGGCCAGCCTGCAAACAGTCATCAGTCTCTCATCCAGGCTGGCCAGGCACTCCAGTGGGAACCCCACCCTGATCTGGGACTCCTTTCAGGGCAAACCAGCTAGCTCCCACCTGTGCATCAGGCCTCTATCCTATATAATAAAAGGGTAATATTTAAATTGACCCTAACAGCTGAACGACTGGGAATGACTGGTCACTATGACACACACTGACCACCAGGGGGCAGACACTCGATGCAGGAGATGCCCCCTGGTGGTCAGTGCACTCCCACAAGGGGAGTTCTGCTCAGCTACAAGCCAGGCTGACGGCTGCCAGTACAGCAGTGGTGGTGAGAGCCTCTCCCAGCTCCTCAGCAGCACTAAGGATGTCTGGCTGCAGCTAGGCCTGCTTCCCACTGGAAAGTGGACATCCTCCAAGGGCTCACAGGCTTCCATGGAGATGTCTGACTGCCAGCTTAGGCCTGATCCCCCAGAGAACAGGCCTTAGCCAGCAGGTGGACATCCCCTGAGGTGTCCCAGACTGTGAGAGGGTACAAGCTGGGCGGAGGGACTCCCCCCCACCCCCGAGTGCACACATTTTTGTGCACTGGGCCTCTAGTCTTAAATAACAAACATTAGTGCCAAGAGTGGAGCCTGAAAATATATATATTTTATCTATGATACTTTTTTTCACTTTATGGCAAGCCTACCTAACCCACCACTGATATTTTAGCCCCTTAGATCTCATACAGATTACTTAATATTGCACAGCCTATTTTCTTACCTGATGAGAGTAATAAGAAAACTTACCTTTTAGAATTATAAAAATTCAATGAGAAATGCTTGTATTAAACCCAATGCTTGTATTAAGTTTCTAATAATTCCTTAATAAAATTTAATTGATGGTGATAAAGGCAATCAACTTTCCTGTGCTTGTAAAAAGAATTATTCTAAAATTCGACTTATCAATTTAGAATAATAAATTCAATTTATTATTCTAAAAGGGAGGACCTAGCCAATTTTTAAGCACAATATAACACAATGCAGTGATTTCATATCTGATTCACTTTGGTTATTTACTTTAAAGATCCAGTGAATAACTCCATCAAACTGTGTCATTAGAAGAAGTTAACCAGATTTGTCACCTATGCCACTTTGTCAATGTCTCTCTTTTTTTTTATCCTCCCCACAGGGAATATTTTTCCATTGATATTTAGAGCAATTGTAAAATAGAGGGACAGAGAGAAACATCTATATGAGAGAAACATATTGATTGGTTGCCTCCTGTACAAGTCCCAACCAGGGCCCAGGCCAGGGAAGAGCTTGCAACTGAGGCATGTACCATTGACCAGAATGAAACCTGGGACTCTTTAGTCCGCAAACCAATGCTTTAGCCACTGAGTCAAACAGGCTAAGGCTATCTCTCTTTTACTATATACTCAGCTTCCACTATACATCCTTCATAATTTTTAATGTCAGTTTTCTCAATTGTAGTAAATGAAGCAGTGTTAAATCATCAGGATTAATGTTAAAAAGAAAAAATAATAATAAATGTAATTTGCAATCTAGTAACCTTAACTTGGTGGTTACAAATAGACTAATTCAATCTGAGTTGAAAAGACTGTTTATAAATGAAACATATATTTTAACATGTAAATTAACAAATAATTATTTAAGTATCAATTGCCATATTTTAGTCATATGTTTAATAGTGTCTAGACCAGTGCTGAACAATCCTATTTAATAAAAGAATAATATGCAAATTAACTGTCACTCCACAACAAAGATGGTGGCACCCATAGTGGCCAGGGTGGGACACTGGTGGCATTGCCGTAGCAGCGTGAGCCCAATGTCTATGCCCCAGCCACAAGGAGGGAAGGGAGGGGTCTCAGGCCAGAGGCCAGAGGGAGGGACACTGGGCTCACATCACCATGAGCTCAGCCTCCCTGGCCAAGTGGAGGGGAGGCTCCCAGCTGTGCAGAGGGAGGGGAGAGGCCTCAGGCTGGGGCGAGGGATGCTGGCATTGTTGCAGACAGAGCTGAGGGACTCCCCACATACATGAATTTCGTGTACCGAGCCTCTAGTAAAAATGATTATGGAAGATCCATGTGGATTAGCCAAAGAACATATATGCATAACCCATAGACACAAACAACAGTGTGGTGATTGCCAGAGGGAAGTGAAGAGTTGGGGTTGGGTGGATAAATTGGGACATCTTTAATAGTGTCAACAATAAAAATAAAGTTAAAAAATTTAGTAGCCAATTTAATATGTAAAAATAACCATATACAATTAATTATAATAATATATGTTTGTCTTTAACACAATATATCCTACAAATTCTCATTTTTAGTATGTAATCAATATGTAAACATGTAAATGAAATGTTTTATTTTATTCATAGTAGTTCTTGAATGTGCAGTATGTATTTTAAGCATGCAGAACATTTTATTTAAGATGCTAAATTTTTGTTAAAAACACTAAAACTACATTTAAATTTTATAAGATTTACAGTTAAAAAAATAAACTCACATATACTAGTGTTCCAAATATACTTTAATTTTCTCAGTATCTGAGTTTTTTTCCTCTAAAATAACTTTCTTTAATATTCATGTAAACATTAACAAAACTAGTTTATTGTTAGATGGACTTTGAAGCAAAAGCATAATAATTGCTATGAAGAAAAGCATCAAATTTTAATAAGCATATAGGACCTAAGCTTTATCTCAGGTGTCAGGGAAACCTTCCCTCATGAAATGATATTTTATCTGAAATATGAATAATGGAGATAAGTAACTAGACAAAACAGAGAGAAAATTTCCCACAGAGGAAATAGCATAAGAAAGGCCCTGTGAGGGAGATCACATGGAGTTCTATAAAAACTGAGAGAACATTGGCTGAGGCACAGAAACCAAGATAGCATTGTAAGAGTTAAGCCTGGGAACTTAAATCATTTCATAGGGATGTAGGCCATACTTGTCTTCATTCAAAGAGAAATAGCAAGCTATTGAACAGTTTTAAACAGTGGGTGTATGCAGTTAATAAATATAGACTTGATATAAATACCTAGATTACAGCAATGATTGCACAGATCTTTTTGCTTTCAGACCATCCTATATAATAAATAGGTAATATGCAAATTGACCCTCATGCCATAACACGGTCACAAGATGGCTAAGCAAGCAGCAGGGACAGCGAAATGGGGACAGGGCTGGCGGCCACTCCTTGCGGCTTCCGCTGGGGTTCCTGCAGCCCTGCAGGGTGTGGGAGTCCCAGTGTCCACTTCACATGGCTTCTGTCAGGGTTTCCATGGCCCTACATGCACACCATGGGGGTGGAGCCCGGCCGCTCCGCACATCTCAGAGGAGGGACACCAGGGCAGCACTCCAGGACTCAGGGCCGAACTGCAGTGCACCAGCCATATAGGGCAGGACCCTGGGACTCAGTGCAGTCCCATGATGCAAGAGGGGAGGGTGGTGGGAGGTCCCGGGTCTCACATGATTTTATGTGATGGGTCACTGGTGTATAAATATGATAGCATTAAAGTACCTCTATGTTCCCATGTGATGTTCACCATATCAACTTGAAAGTTTGCTTTCCTGACCTCATTCTGAACCTGAATCATTAAAACCAAACTCTCCTGTCCCCTAAACAGCCATTCTGTAAGTGGGAAGGTGAGCTCAAGTTTGAAATATCCCATTCTCAGTACTCAATATTCCCCTGATTTCAGATACCAACTTTTATTTACCCTGAATGTAACAATGATATGGAATATTTCTATAGCAATCATGTAAAAAAGTATTATTTTCAGTCCTTTACTTCTATTTAGTAACTCTATCTTCCAACCACCCTATGAGGTAGGTAATATAGTTCTCATTTTATATATGATGACCTTAGCATGCTGATGGCTATGTCCATCCACCTGTCCCAGATTAGAAGATGAGTCTCACTCTCTGACAGTGGGACTGTTTTCAGCAGTGGAAATCCACAATGCTCGGCCCTTCCTGTCTCTCACCTTCAAGGTGGAGCATATTGATGTTATATAGGGAAACATCTATAGTCAATGACATGGCCCTAAGTCTATGTTTCATGCAATATATTGTGGGGGAGGAACACACTTTTCTCTGTACTCAAGGTTCTTCTGCCTGGTCTAATAATCAAACAGACATGAGACACAGTAGCAAGAGAAAATACCAAAGTTAATACATACGTTTGTATGGGAACCCCCATACATGAGAGTGTCAGAGATCCCAGAGTTCAGAGATAGAAAGGGAACATGGGTATAAAGGCTATCCCAAGGTAGGAATGAGGTAATGTGCTTTTGGTACCGTATTTTCTGGCGTATAAGACAACCCCCAACTTTTTTAAAAAATATATTTTATTGATTTTTTACAGAGAGGACAGGAGAGGGATAGAGAGTTAGAAACATCAATGAGAGAGAAACATCGATCCCTCCTGCACATCTCCCACTGGGGATATGCCCACAACCAAGGTACATGACCTTGACTGGAATCGAACCTGGGACCTTTCAGTCCACAGGCCAGTGCTCTATCCACCGAACCAAACTGGTTATGGCTGACCCCCAACTTTTGAGAAGATTTTCCTGGGTTAAAAAGTCCAGATGGAGACCATATGCAGCACAAAAAGGAGCTGACCAGAGATACTTGCAGTCTCTGTCTGGCTCCATTGAAGACCCCCAACTTTTGAGAAGATTATCCTGGGTTAAAAATTTGTCTTACACGGCGGAAAATACGGTACTTCAAAAGTCACTGCAGAATGATAAGATCAGATGGTTGTGTTTTTTTTTATAATTTAATGGGGTGACAATGGTCAACAAAGTTATACAGGTTTCAGTTCTACAACATATTAGCTATACACTGTATTGTGTATTCACCACCCCAAGTCATCTCAGTCCATCACCCATTATCCCCCTTCAACCCTTCTCCACCTCCCCCAACTCCTCCCCCCAGCAATCACCACAGTGGTATCTGTGTCTAAGAGCAGATGTTTAGTAAATAGAAGTTTGGGTTGCCATGTAAGTGGCTCCAAAAGAGATTATATGGGCAAGGTATTTTACTTCATATCCTTCCAGGCAGTCAAAGGAGGGACAGAGGTTTCTCTTGAACTTGAAGCTAAAATTGCCTTTAACTCAAGATAACTCGCATACCACGAAGGCACATCTTGGGTTGTCTCATTCTAAACCCCCTCAGCATAGATAAGACAAGCAGTAGATAAAGATATAAACTCCCTGCCCGGCTGGTATGACTCAGTGGTTGAGGGTCAACCTATGAGCCAGGAGGCCATGGTTCAATTCTTAGGCAGAGCACATGCCTGGTTTGCAAGTTCAGTCCCCAGTGTGGTGCAGGAGGCAGCTGATCGATAATTCTCTCTCATCATTGATGTTTCTCTCTCTCCTTCTCATTTCCTCTCTGAAATCAATAAAAAATAAAGTATAAAATAAAAGATATAAACTCCATTAGGGGTGTATTTAACCAGGCAAATGCCTCAGGATATTGGCCAGCTGGTAGAGCCAGTCCTCAGATGAGAATAGGAAATATAAAATTAGATATCCACTTAGTTCTTTAATGACTTCTCTCTTAAAGTCCAGGGCTTGAAAG
>PVJC01033404.1:0-11149 GCA_004026665.1 Murina feae | reverse complement strand
GGGGGGCGTCCCTCAGCCCAGCCTGTGCCTTCTTGCAGTCTAGGACACCTCGGGGGGGGGAGGATGTCCACCTGCTGGTGTGCCTGGCCAGCCTGGGTGAGGAGCTGAGAGCCATTTTCTGGCTCCCCACAGCCCCTTCAGGGTTTGTGAACTGGGGAGTGGGAGGGATGGTGAGGGCAGGCCTGGACGTTTCCCACCGGAGGGCCCACAATCGCACAAACCTGGTGGGTCCCCACCGCTGAGGGGACACACCTGGTGCAGAGCTAGGTGGCGATCCAGGGGTGGACGCTGGTGCAGGATCCCTCGGTGGGGCCCTGCTGCTGAACAAACACACCCGGGGTGGAGTCGAGCAGTGGACTGGCTTCAGATGCTCTGCACTGTGCAGCAGCTGCTCTCACATGCCCTGCAGAGGCCCCCGGGTGGCGGACGAAGGCAACGGACCCTGGACGGGTGCTCCTGCACACCCCCAAGGAGGTCTCTGGGGGACAGAGACAGGCAGCAGACCCAGGACAAGAGCTCCTAGATGCCTCGAGTAGGATCCAGGCAGGATCCCCCCCCCCCAAGCTGACACACCCATTACAGCTGTGCTGGCCATGGAGGTTCACAGTATAAAGCCACCCTGCCAGCCTCCATCTTTGCTGCATTAATTTGCGTACAGCCACTCTGATTGGCTGGTGGGCATGGTTTAGGCATCCCTAAGAAACGGTCAATTTCAATATTACCCTTTTATTAGTTTAGACTAGGGGCCCGGTGCACAAAAATTTTTGCACTGAGGAGGTCCATCAGCCCGACCTGTGCCCTCTCACAGTCTGGAACCCCTCTGGGGATATCCACCTGCTGGTGTGCTTGGTCAGCCTAGGTGAGGGGCTGATGGCTGTTTGTAGGCTGGCCAAGCCCCCCAGTGTGGACCCTCACACCATTGGGGTGTGGCCAGCCTGGGTGTGGGTTTGAAGACCGTTTTCAGACTTTCAGGCTGCCCACAGTCCTTTCAGGTTTTGGGTCCCTACTGGGGTACCTGGTCAGCCTGGGTAAGGGGCTGATGGCTGTTTGCAGGCTGGCCAAACCCCCCAGTGTGGACCCTCACCCCACTGGAGTGTGGCCAGCATGGGTGATGGTCTGAGGGGTGTTTTCAGACTTTCAGGCTGCCCACAGCTCCCATTGACCCAATGTCCAAGCCACGCTGGCTGGAAGCAGGTTCCTGGGGTTTGTTTATATTCTATAATTGATACACTGTTCCTTTAAGTCGAGGCCTAGTAACGAAACCTCCTCTCTGCTTCAGGTCTGGCTTCTATAATGAAACAATGTTTCCCTTAGAAGTCAGGCCCGGTCTGCTGTTTGCTTCAGCTCCTAATACTTCTAGAATTGAAACAATGTTGCAAATATGTTGTTCCCTGGAGTGGAGAGAAGCTCAGGCGGCCGGCAAACAGTTTCACTCCTGCTGCAATGGAAACTGCCTGTTTACTCAGCTCCCTTAGTGCCAGCCTCCATGTTGTCTGGGTTAATTTGCAGACAGTCACTCTGATTGGCTGGTGGGCATGGCTTAGGCATCTCAAAGGGATGGTCAATTTGAATATTACGCTTTTATTATATAGGATAATTGAAACACTGTTGCTTTAAGCTGAGGTCTAGGCAAGTAATGAAACCTGTTTGTTTTAGCTCTGTGGCTTCTATAATTGAAACATTGTTACCGTAACCAGAGGCTCAGCCAGCCTAGGCAGGCAGTAGCAACAGAAGCCTCTGGTTTGCTCTAGCTCCATGGCTGCTGGCCTCCATCTTGGCTGGGTTAATTTGCATACAGCTGCTCTGAGTGGCTGGGAGGCGTGGCTTGGCTGGTGGGCGTGGCTTAGGTGTCTCAGGTGATGGTCAATTTGCATATTACTCTTTTATTATATTAGATATATATATATACATACATATATTTTTTTTAAATAAAATTTTAAAAAGATCATAAGGAATCTTTAGGGTGACAAATATTCAATATCTTGATTATGCTGATTGTTTCATATGCATAGAAATATATCAAAAGACATCAAATTGTAAACTTATGTCTAATTCATTTTGTATTAAGCATATTTAGTTAAATCTGTAAAATATAATAGAAAAGTAAACCTAAAACAAGTATTACAAAAGAGAAAGGAGAAATAAGTCAGAAAATAGAAAACATTACCAAGAAAACTGAAACAAATAACAAAAAGATAAACCAAACCAAAGGCTGCTTTTTTAAAAGACAAGTGAAATAGGTGGTTATCAAGCAATATAGAGAGAAAAAGAGAAAAACTACAAATAATATTAGAAATTAAAATAAGTGTATGGCAAGATATGTAGAGAGGTTTAAAATATTTAAGAAATGGTATCAATCGTATATAATAAAGGCCTAATATGCTAAGTGTCCAGTCATCCAGTTGACCATTCAACCAATCAAAGCGTAATATGCTAATGATATGCTAAAGCCATTCAACTGCTCACTATGACATGCACTGACCACCAGGGGGCAGACAGTTGACTGGTCAACTAGTTGCTATGACATGCACTGACCATGATGGAGTAGAAGCTCCCGCTGGTAGGTTAGCTTGCTGCTGGGGTCCAGCCAATCAGGACTGAGCAATGGGCCAGGGATGTCCTGGAGCCCTCTTGTAGTCCCTCCCCCGCTGGCCAACCTCCCACACCCCTCTCTGGCCCCGATTGTGCACTGGTGGGATCCCTTGGCCTGGCCTGTGCCCTCTCACAATCTGGGACCCCTCAGAGGATGTAGGAGAGCTGGTTTCGGCCTGACGGCAGAATGACCAGTCACTGTGATGTACACTGACCACGAGGGGGCAGATGCTCAATGCAGGAGGAACACTGACCACGAGGGGGCAGATGCTCAATGCAAGAGGAACACTGACCACGAGGGGGCAGATGCTCAATGCAGGAGGAACACTGACCACCAGGGGCAGATGTTCAATGAAGGAGGAACACATTGACCACCAGGGGCAGATGCTCAATGCAGAAACTTCCTCCTGATGGTCAGTGTACTTCCATAGGGGAGCATCATTCAGCCCAAAACCAGGCTCACGGCTGGTGAGCACAGCAGTGGTGGCGGGAGCCTTTCCCGCCTTCATGGCAATTCTTAGGATGTCCTACTAACAGCTATCCCCTGAGGGCTCCCAGACTGCGAGAGAGGGTGCAGGCCTAGCTGAGGGCCCCACCCCGCCCCATGCATGAATTTCATGCACTGGGCCTCAGGTTCTTTAATAATAGTTTTTAAAACTAGATAATATGGACAATTCCCAAAAGAGTAAAATTCACCAATTAAAAAAAAGTGATTGAAAATGGAAATAATTTTCCAACATATTTTGGAGGTTAACCAGAAATGATATCAAATCTGGATGAAGAAATTGGCAAATAGTATTTTTCTGAGCCATGCAAGAACAATTTCATACTATAAAGCACTGGTTACATGAAAAAAATTAATAGTAGATGTAGGGAAAAGTGTTCAACTGTATTTAACACTCATTCATAATGTAACATTTAGGCCAATTAAGAATAAAAGGAAGCTTTGTCACCTTCATAAGGTATCTCTATCAAAAAGCTACAGGAAATATGCACAACTAAATACAGAAGCATTTCTTGTGAAGTCAAAAAGATTTAAGGAGACAATAGTTTTTCCTCTTTCTCAGCATAATATTACAAGTTCTAGTTTTTGAATTAAGACAAGAAATAACACATACAAATGGTAAGGTTTTGAAAGAAAAAATTGCATTCTTATTATTCAAAGACAATGTGTTTAAGTAATAAATAATTCAAGAAGATCTATTTCAATTTATAAGAATTGAGAGAATTCAGCAAGGTTTTTGGAAAGTAATCATTAGGCAAAAATAAATAGCATTTCTATAGATCAATCTCTTAGTTGGGGTTTCCCCTGAAAGCAGAAGCTAAACCAAGAATTTGGGTAGAGCTAATTAAATTTTTAATCTTTTATTTCTTTTTTAAAAACTGATTTTAGAGAGAGGAAGGAAGAGAGATAAAAACATCAATCAGTTGCCTTCTGCTTGCCCCACCAGCTGGTGATGGAACCCGCAATCTGGGTATGTGTTCTGACTGGAATCAAATCTGCCACCTAACAGTGTACACTGGGACAATGTTCAACCACTGAGCCATCCATCTAGGGCAGCTAATTAATCATTGATATGAAATTCAAAGAGCAATAATAAGGACAGGAGAGCAAACAAGGGAAGGAACAAAAGCCAATACCTGGGTGAATTATTGAGGTCACTGCTATAGACAGTGGGTGTTTGATTTTATGAGACATCTGGGAAGCACACAGACTTTCAGAATTTCTGGTTGAAAGGAGAGGATGCTGTGTCATTTACCCATGGCTTCCGTTCTCCACTGGGCTTCTGTGGACTCAGCGAAGGCCCTAGGAGCCTTTCATATGGAACCGTCTGCCACCATTAAGTCTTAAATAAGCAGTGATGGAGGAGATATGACACAAGACCCCAAAGGCATCAGTGACAACCAAGAAAATAATACAGTTTTTTAAAAAGCATTTCTATCTATCTATCTATCTATCTATCTATCTATCTATCTATCTATCTATCATCTATCTAATTTATCTATCTGAAACTAAGCCCAATAAAAGACATGTGCAATCATTGCAGCAAAAAGTTATAACATATTATTAAATGTCATAAATGTAGAGGTATCATGTTCATAATGGGAAGAATCAATATCTTAAATGCAATATTTAACTTCAAATTTAATAATAAATTCAAAGTAATTAAAGCAACACTTTTAGTGGAATTTGACAAGATGTATGTATATGGAGGCAAATGTAATGGAAGTGAATGTGAACTAGATTAGTCAAGATATCTGAATGAGAATCAAGGTGGATTTGCCATCTCTAAGATTTTAAAACTTGTTACAAAGCTAGAGAAACATTTAGAAAAGTTTTTTGATGCTGGGAGAGGGAAAAACCTATAATTTAAAGACAAACCTCAGACTGGTAGGTAATATTTGCAACCCACTTAACTGATAAAAGATTAGTGTTTATATACATAGAGAACAATCTTATCTAATAAAAGAGTAATATTGAAATTGACCATTTCTTCGAGACACCTAAGCCACGCCCACCAGCCAATCAGAGAGGTTGTATGCAAATTAACGCAGCCAAGATGGAAGCTGGCAGTCACGAAGCTGGAGTAAACAGCAGGCTTCCATTGCACGAGGAGTAAACTGTCTGCCTAGGCCGGCTGGGCCTCTCTCTGCTCAAGGCAACAACATAGTTGCAATTACAGAAGTCACGGAGCTGAACCAAACAGCAGGCTTCCATTGCACCAGCGATGGAGGAAACTGTCTGCCTAGGCCAGCTGGGCCTCTACTAAGGCAACATTCTTTCAATTATAGAAGCCATGGAGCTGAAGCCAACAGGAGGCTTCGTTACCTGCCTAGGCCTCGGCTTAAAGCAACAGTGTATCAATTACAGAAGATAAATAAACCCTAGAAACCTGCTTCCAGCTAGCCTTGCTGGGAGTTGGGTCAATGGGAGCTGTGGGCAGTCTGAAAACGGCCCTCAGCCCTTCACTCAGGCTTCCCAGGCAGCCCAGTAGGGATCCAAACTCAGAAGGAAATGTGGGCAGCCTGAAAACAGCCCTCAGACCCTCACCCAGGCTGGCCACACCCCAGTGGGGTGAGGGTTCCCACTGGGGGGCTTGGCCAGCTTGCAAACAACATCAGCCCCTCACCCAGGCTGGCCAGGCATGCCAGCAAGTGGACATCCCCCAATGGGTCCCGCACTGTGAGAGGGCACAGGCTGGGCTGAGGGACAACCCCCCCCTGACCAAGTGCACAAATTTTTGTGCACTGAGCCCCTAGTAAATAAGTAAAAAGACAACCCAACAGTAAGGTGGGTAAAGGACATGAATCAGAAACTCAGTGAATAGTAATTACCAATAGACAATAAAATATGAAAACAAATCATTGGTAACCAGGGAAACTTTACATTTTTACAATTTTACCTTTATCAGATTGAAGGGAAAAAATTTTTCAAATAATAACTATTGGTTAATATATGGTAGAGGGGATGCTCTTGCATTTGTGAGTTGCTTTAAGTGAGTATTGAAACACAACTTTGTGGATCATTTTTTTCTAGTATCAAACAAAGCTGAAATTGAACATACCCACTAAAATCTATTGTAGTTTTGTTCATTGCTATATCTTTAGCAGCTGTATCAATATCAGGTATATATTAGGTTCTAACTAAGTGCCTTGTATGAGTACCTTTTAAAAAATATGTTTTTATTGATTTGGGGGAGAGAGGAAGAGAGAGGTAGAGAAAGAGAGAAAAACATTGGCTGCCTCCTGCATGTGCCCTATTGGGGGTCAAGCCCTCAACCCGGGCATGTGCCTTGACCAGAATCCAATAGTCAACTGTAAACCTCTCAATGCATGGGACAAGACTCAGTCAACTTAACCACACTGTCCAGGGCAGTAGCCTTTCCAAAGTAACTTTTTACTGTGTAACCAATGATCTTCAAAATCAGTGATTTAAAACAACTTACTACTGATGAGTTTGTGAGCGAGCAACTTGGGCTGAAATAGTTTATCT
Organism: Murina feae; assembly: GCA_004026665.1. Taxonomy (NCBI): domain Eukaryota; kingdom Metazoa; phylum Chordata; class Mammalia; order Chiroptera; family Vespertilionidae; genus Murina; species Murina feae. Next base: position 4,563 of record PVJC01033404.1, on the reverse strand, counting down.
CTGCTTTCTCATAATGCCATTTCTCACCTCCCAAGTAGTTTTAGGCCTTAACTGGGATATGTGAGGCTTCTCTCCTCAGACTCTTTATCATCCTTCAGATTAGCCTGGAGCTTTTCACGTGGTGTCCAGAGCAAGAGACGGCAACCGCAATGTGCACACAGATTTTAAGCTTCTCCTTTCGTCACTATGGGGGACTATGAAGGCAATGAAATTTTATTTTACCTCTGAGCTAACAAATTAACCTGCTCTAGTCTTCTGGAACCTGGTAGAAAATACATCATGTCTCTTGGTCCAGAGGCAAAGGATTTTGTTTCTCAGAGCACAGCAAGTAGCATGAGCATGGTGCTGGTGATTTTCCTTGCCTCTCCAGTAATGGGAGAATGATACAGAGGTGGATGCTTCACATGCAGCGGGTTTCAATCACAGCCGAGGAACTCTGAGCTTATAGAACCTAAATTTTTTACAAGCAACTGCAAGCAAATCTGCCTTAGCCTACAGGAAGACATCATCTTTATGGTGTAGGACATTAAGCAAATCTGCCCTTTGCTCTGCAGGGAAACACTATCTTTATCTCTTAAGGCCATTTGCTAAACAAACGTCTTTGAAAAGACAGGCTGGAACAAAAGGCTAATTACGGCCTTACTTGTTAGATCTGTGGAAATGTGAGAAGGCCATAGAGAATTATCAGCTGGCAAAATCCCATTGCACAAAGAGTCATATGCAAAACTTTAGGGTCACTATGGGAGGAGACATTTACAGGGATGGATGGAGGGAGACATGATTCATTGAAAGTCACTAGTGAAATGCTCTATCACATCCTTCTGTTCAACAAGTCACACATATATACAAGGAAGTATGTACAAGGATGTCTTTAGTATAGTGAAATATTGGATACTATTTAAAAGTTCATCCACTGAGAAAGGATATATAAATTATATATTCATATGAATAAATGACAATAATGGTGAAAATAATAATAACGAGTAACCTTTATTGAGTGTTAACTATGTGCAAGGCATTGTTATAAATAATTTATATGCATAATGTCAGCTCACAATGAGTTTATGATGTATCAGAGGCAGGCACTTGACCAACATTTGAGATCAAGTGCAGTGGCTGACCTCATATACGATCTATCCAATGGATGTTTAGGAAAAAAAAATGGAATAAAAAGTAAATCGTGGGTGGAGATAGCATGAATCCATTTATATGTAATTTAAGACATACAAAACAATATTATTTGCTTTTTTTTCATTTCATGTCTTCAGTCTTCTCTATTATTTCATATATTTACTAGTATGTGGGATTTCCAAGGAATTTTAAACTTTGCTTTGCTTCTCCTGCTGAATTTTACCTCTTATTTTCACTATTAAAAATATATATTATATTTAAATCTGGGGGTCTAATGATGAAGTCAGGACAATAGTAGTAAAGGAGAGAGAATGCCTTGCTCAGTTTTCAGGTGGTCCTTCTATAGAATTCTTCTGGGCTCCTAGGAAGATTAATATATCTCTGCTGCTATTCTAAACTTACACATTTATTTTTTTATACAAGCATAATAAATATTATTTTCATCTTTGTCTTTTGACATTTTCTGTTATTTATATTGCATTCCCCAACTTTTAGATTTTTCCATTTCTCTATGAAAACCACTGCACATTTTTATCATATCCTTTGATATTTTACCATTCCATTTTTTGTCAAAGAATTTTATAAAATATCTTGTTTAAACCTCTGGATATCCTAAGATTTCTAATGAAATTCAACAAGTATTTATTGAGCCACTTGGCTATTCTTGTCATAGGTAGCATGTGGATGAATAGGATATTCATCTTTGAAGAACTCACAGTCTATTGGGAAAGAAAGACCCATAAACATATTAACCAAACCATGTTGTGATATGTGCTAAGACAAATGTGTTTATAAACTACTTTGAGCTCACAGATAAGGGAATGATTAATTCTGCCTTCAAGGCTGAGGGAAAACCGTAGAAATTAAATGACATCGAGTTGAAACTTGATAGATAAGTAGGGGACTCCACAAGGGAAAAAGTGAGCAGGACTATTCTGAAAAGAGTAGAGCACACACTAATGTCTGAAACATGAAAGGATATGAGAAATATAGAATATTATTGGCAAAATGGGGGTAACATTAAGAGACAAACTTAGAGGAACAAGCTCAGAAGTTGGGAGGGGGGAAGTCTTGGGTGTCAATCTAGGAGTTTGACCTGTAGTATGCAAGCAATAGGGATATTCTAAAAACTAGGGGTAGAGAAGTGTTATGGCCAAATTTTTTGGTTTAATAAGTGTTGGGGGTTTTTTGTTTGTTTGTTTGTGTGTATTTTTTTTTTTTTGAACATAGGCTTTGTGAAAGTAGTAATTTTGTTTTAATATTATACAACCTGTGTTAAGAACATTTCAAGAATATTACTAGTATGCATCTAGTAATATTTGCTAAATAAATAAGAAGTAGGAATGGAGGCAAATATTTCAAGTTAGAATTTTATACAATAGTCCAAGGAAGTGATGTTAAGGGTCTTTATTAATGCACTTTGGTTAATCCCACTCAAATTAGGTTTCCTAATTTATTGTCCAAACTGGGAAACCTTTGAAAATACAAGCTGTTGCATTTGAGAATATTCTGAAGGAGGCAGGTGAATACTGGTGGGTCTATCTCAAGCTCTTATATTGTCAGGGTCTCAGCCTTGAGTCAGCACTCAGTGTGGGAGATGAGTAGGGGACACCGCTAGGGAACAGGGGAAGGCTGAGAAAGACATGCCTTGTCCTTGTGAGTATATGTATTTGCTTGGCCTGGGCTGCTTTATAGCTATTACCTACCCTTGGAGTTCTTAAAGCTTTATGAAATACTGAAGGCCCAGTGCATAAATTCGTGCACATTGAAAAGAAATTAATTAGAAGTAATATTTTAATATTGCTATTCACCCTTTCTCTATAATAGAAGTGTCAGCCAAATTCACAATCGACAATGACAGATCAAAATAAATGTGTGAAATGTTCAAGTGTGAAATGTTTCCACCTGGCTGTAAAGCAAGTCGTGTTCCTGGGCTGAAGAAACTGTAAGGAGGCTAGTCGCTGCTAGGGAGAGGAAGCTGGGTGTTGCTACATGACTTCATTACCTGGCACCCAGGTTTCCTACCTGGGCTGGGCTGTGGCCACCTTTTGTATCGTAGGGTCTAGGTAACATCGGCTGTGATTTGGTGGGTTGTCACTCTGAGGTGGTGGCAGGGGCTATGTTCCACTTGGGGAAGCTGAGTGTTGCTTTGTGGGCACCAGGTCTGCAGTACCATTTCTCTGTGTGCATCACAGCAGCTCCTGCATTGAGCATCTGCCTTCTGGAGGTCAGTGTGCATTATAGAAACTGGTCAGATGGTCAGACACTTATCATGTTAGCCTTTTATATATACAGAATATAGTTCATTGATATCATTTAGGAGCAAATAAGAAAGGTAACACCCAATGGGTGGGGCAGAGTTTTCCCTTAAAGGAATCTTCCCATGGAGAGATCAATCCTGGAGCAAGAGGTGAGTACTCAGGAGGAGGGCCTTAGATGGACATTGGTGGAAACCATTACCACTTTCCCTGGCTCTCTGGACAGTTGGGTGGAAAGGCACCGACATGCTCTTTTGGTAAGGGGATGGGAGTGTGTTGGCTTCTGCTCTGAGGAGCAGATGAGGAGTAAGTTAGGGCTGTTAACTGTTAAAGAGCCTTAAGTAGTAGCATAGATAGGTCTGCTCACCCAGAGCACACACACAGCTAGCAGTTGATACGAGTCATTCTTCCTGTTGTCTTTCTTTCACTATCTCCAACCAACTGTAAAATTTTCTTAAAAGTCACAAATTTTCTCTTTTCTACTATGGGAATGAAGGGGAAAAGCTGGCAAAGAAGATACTGAGGTGTAGGGGTTCGGAGCCAGCAGCAGCCACTTGAGATAAGGCCCTCCGAAGAGGATGGGGGTTGAAAGGAGCAGAGAACTGAGCCAGACAGTGAACTGAGGCAGATGTGTGGAGCAGCAATGAGACTAGATTCATGGTTCATTGTCTCATTCTCTAGAAACATTTTGGAAAGAAAACCTGGAAAAAGGCAGGACTTTGCAAAGTCAGGTAGAATGAGGGTTCAAATATCATCATTGCATATTTAATTTCACAGCTACAGGATGGTGAAGCTAAGATAGTTGGATTGAAAAAACATTATTTTTTGATGCCACATATCTAATTCCCAGAAGCAGAAGAAATTTTCTTCTCTCTTGCCTTATTTTATTCTTATTATCAATGCCCAACAGGTAAGCACCACCAGCAGGCAGGCCCCAGCAGGGCCTGCTACCGGTGGCTGTCATGATCCGGATTGCGGGCAGGCACGGTGCAGGCAGGGCCAAGCAGCAGGGCCTGCCCCTCCATTGCCACCATGAGGAGGAAAGTGCAGCAAACAGGCAGCAAGCAGCAGGGCCTGCTCCTTGGTCACCACAGTGATCTGGGAGCAGGCAAGTGTGGCTGGCAGGCTGCACCCAGCCCTGGCCACAGCTCAAGGGATTGAACAACATGCAGGC
>PVJC01033403.1:0-19380 GCA_004026665.1 Murina feae | reverse complement strand
GGGTGCAGGAAGAGACTGGACAAAAATCGTACACCTATGGATGAGGACAGTGGTGGGGGCAAGGACAGAAGGTGGGGTGGGAACTGGGAGGAGGGGAGCTATGGGGGGAAAAAAGAGGAACAACTGTAATAATATGAACAATAAAGATTTTAAAAAAAAGAAAAAGAAAAGAAAAGCAGACTAGACCTAGGAAAGGGCATCAATAAGGAGTGTGCTCAACAATATTGACTGATGCCACAAGGTTAACAGGATGAATACTTGGAATTGATTATTAGATTCAGAAATTAGGATGTTGTTAGAGAAAATTAAGAACCATTTACTGGAGTTATAAAAACTGGATTGCAGAGAGCTCAAGAGTATAAGGATAAAGGGTAGGCATCAAATATATCTCTTATTTTGGAAAAGTCATGGGGGGAAAAGAACGTGTGTGTGTGTGTGTGTGTGGTGGGGGGGGGGATAACTTGCAGAAGAGCCAGGACTCAGGAAGATTTATTTAGAAAATAAAAACTTCAGCATGTTGGCTGGATAAGGGAAAGGGTCAAGTGAAAAAGAAGGCAAAAACTGAAGAAAGGATAAAGGATAAACAGAAATGGGAAGCAGGGGGGAGGAGAAAGAATGTGAAAACCACCCTAGCTGGTCTGGCCCAGTGGATAGAGCGTTGGCCTGAGGACTGAAGAGTTCCCTGTTCAATTCTGGTCAAGGGCACATGTCTGGGTTGTGGGCTTGATCCCTCGTAAGGGACATTCAGGAGGCACTCATCAATGATTCTCTCTTATCATTGATGTTTCCATCTCTCTCTCCCTCTCTCTTCCTCTCTGAGATAAATAAAAATATATTTTTTAAAAATATAAGAATATGAAAACCAACATGCAGCCTACTCCCAGCACCCTAGACATTCCACGGATCAGGACAAGAAGAAGCTCCTTTCCTTGACAAGCTTCTCAACCCTCTTACCCTTCTTCTGTCTCTCTAGTCTCAGTTACTAATGGGTGATCCACATGCACTCCACACTCAACATACTCATAACCAAACAACTCATTCTTTCCAAACCATTTTTCTCTCATGCTTTTCATATTTCATCTAACCTCACTCTCCTCCCTGTACTGGTAAATAAGGCCCTACACCTGTATGTGACACACAAGAAATATTCAAGTATAATAAGATACAGGACTTGAATTAGATCATAAGCATCCCACAGCTTTTAGGGAGTAGGCCCTCTGATTCACCCACATGACTTCTTAACCAATTTCAAAAAGCCTGTTTCCCATCGTCTGGAATTTAGGTCCTCTCCTATGGAGCTTCATAATCAATGCAGACCTCAGCTTAACATTCTCCAAAAGCTGGAAACGTCCATGTTGACTTGAGCTGTCTTGAAAATGCAACCAATCTGGATGTTGGCTGATGTTTGAGAGGCCTGAGTGCCCATCCCATACACCGATGGAATGATAAACATGGCAGAATTATAGTCAGCTAAATCCATATACGTCTTATCCTTGTTTCTCTTGATTACCTCCCCAATATATAATGCTTCAAGTCTTCTGACCATCTTCTGCCACATTTGCATTTGTAGAAAGTTCTATGCCTTCACAATCCCATTCCAAACTCCCACTGACCCCTCCCTCCCTCCAAAAACTTTCCATGCACCCTTAAGTACTCCCTTTTTGGTGGTTACAACCTTTCCATATTTGCATCCTCTTTTTGGAAAGTCCCTCCATCTCCTTGTCAAAACTGAGAGCCAGGGCTCTCCCCCAAGACTCAGTTTTACCTAATCCCTCTCAAGTGGGGGCTACTTCTTTTTTCACTCCTCTTCAGTTTCCTCTGATGCTTTCAGGACACTGTTCTTCTAGCTTGTTGGAGAAAAACATCACATTGATTTTCATGCCATTGGCTCATTATGGAAGACTGGAATTCAGCCTTGTTTTCAGTTACTCTGCATGCTCACTTATTTATTTTACATTAAAAACAACTTGTCCAGAAGGAGTCTTTAGATATAGTCCTAGTTCTAAGAGACTCTGTATTTTCTGTTATACTGGCCAATTAAAGCTAGATCAGCATGGTTGTCATAAGCAGGTTAATTATTCCAAGAATAATGAGTAAATTCAATCTCCAGTGGTTATTATTCAATGTTAAATGCAGTCTCCATAGTTCACAGCAATTCAGTCTACATAGTTCACAACTTTAAGTAAACACATCCTGCTTTCTATGCAAACATCTCAACAAATGTAGTTTCTAATAATAAACATTGATAAGGCCACAGGTTCTTAGAACTATTTTTTAAAAATCTCTTAATGTTGTAGGTAAATCCTCTACCATATTTAGTAATTAGAATTAGACAAAAATTTTACTTTATGATGGGAATGTATTGCATGAATATACATTTAACTAAAATTTTATGCTGATTGGCATGTAACTCTTCCCCATCCTTTAGTCTTCTCTATCTAAATAAAAGCTAATAGTGAATGTAGTACATTATCTGCACAAACTACTTGTCTCCACAATTATTTACTTAAAGGATTCCATTAAAATCTTCTAAGGGCTTAGAGCCTATGAATAATTTTATACAGATGGAATCAAATTAATGAAATAATTATTCCTTTTAATTTCTACAGGGTAAACCAATTTCCTCTTTCTCATTGCTACCATCTATTAACCTCCTGGTACTCCCCTTATTCCATTTAAGATATTAACACATGTATCACTGATTTCCGGTGTACCCAAACATTGGCCTTTACCTTGAAGACTACATCAGCCCAAAACATGCAGTGTTATGGAATGAATTATATCCATGGAAAATTCGTGTTAACGCTCTAACCCCCAGTACCTCAGAATGTGACTGTATTTGAAAATAGGGTCTTTAAAGAGGTAATTAATCTTAAATGAGGTCATAAATGTGAGACTAAATCCAATATGACCGGTGACATCATAAGAATAGATTAGGACACAAAAACACATAGAGAGAAAAACATGTGAAGGTACAAGGAGAAGATAGCAATCTACAAGCCAAGAAGAGAAGCATCAAAATAAGCCAACCCTGCTGACACCTTGATCTCAGACTTCTAGTATACAGGATTGTGAGAAAATAGACCTCTGTCATTTATGCCATCTGCTGTTTCATATTTTGTTATGGCAGCCCTAGCAAACTACTACAAATTGTACTTACTGTGTGTCAGACATGGTTTTAATGATTTAGCTCTAATCTTCATAGTATCTATATAAAATGGGCAGATGAGAAAAGTGAAGTACAGGAAAATGAAATAATTTGCTAAGCTTACATAGCTTAGCATAGTCAGAAGCCAGGTTGTCATAGTCCAGTAAAGGAGCTATTGATAATGATTCTTGGATCTTGCAAAGCACTGGGTGTACCCTTAGGTTTTAGTTAGAAGGAGAAGCATAAAGTTTAGAGACTATTTACATAAGTTACCCACTGTATTCTGCTCTGTTTAGTGACCTCAATATCCATTTAGCCAATTAATTTCACCTCTGACTACTGTCTTAATACTCTTCCCTCATCCAGGGCCAAAGGGATTTTTTTGTTTATTTATTTTTTTAATCCTCCCCAGAAAATCCTCACCATTGATTTTTAGAGAGAGTGGAAGACAGAGGGAAAGACAGAGAGAAATATCCATGTTAGAGAAACACATCGATTGGTTGCCTCCTGCATGCGCTTTGACCAGGGCCCAGGAGGAGCCTGCAACCAAGGTATGTGCCCTTGATTGGAATTGAACCAGGGGACCCTTCAATCTGCAAGCCAAGCCTTTTCCCACTGAGCCAAACTGGCTAGGGCCAGAGCCAAAGAGTTGTAAAAGTTACTCTCACTGGAACGTCTTCATTTACTTCAGTGCTACTGCTTAATCCAATGCAATATGATTTCTATACCTACCATGTCTCTGAAGCAGCCGCTATTTGCAACCACTTTTCACTGAATGCAATGAAAATATTTTGGTTTATTTGTTTTTTTAATTTTGAATAGGTAATACATACCTATGAAAAATATTTTAAAAGTTTAAAAGGGTAGAGTGTAAAGTAATTCTGTCTCTCCAACCCATGTTTTACAGCTTAGTTTCCTTGTCAAGAAGCAATAGCTACTACCACTTTTTGTGTGCTTCCTTCTAGAGACATTTTATGCAAAAATGAGTAAAATAATCTTTTTTTAAATCATAAATTGGAGCACACTGAAAACACTGTCCCATACCCTGATGTTTTTACATTCTGCTCCTTTTTGTTTACAATCTTAGAGATCTTTCCATATTAGTATATATAGAGCTCACTAATTCTCTGAATAGCACATAGTATTCTATTAATTCTATGACATGGATGTATAACATTTATTTAACCCATTCTCTACAACACTTACAATGTCTCAATATTCACAATAAATGCTGTAATACATTTCATCAAACACATACCTCAAGAACATGTTGGATAACATATAGAGGTAGAATTGCTGGGTCAAAGCAATTTTTGATAGATGATGCCACATTGAGCTCCAATTTTTGCTGCCACCAGCAATGGCTGAGAGAAAATATCTGGATGCCCTATCTAACACACTGTCTTCTTGATATTTTCATTTGCATTTTATTAATTTTAGGAAAGATTAAATATTTTTTAGTAAGATTGAGTATACATTTAAGAGTCATGAATGTTTCCTTTGAATTGGCAGTGCCTAGCAATGGACACTTTTGGAACATTATCTTACATGACTTTTGCTCAAAGTTGAATGTAGTTCATAACTTCTTTCTTCTGGACGTGCTCTCTTTTATCAGCTTCTGTAACACTACTGGTTAAGTTTCCCTTATTCCTCTGTGACTCCTTCTCAGTGTCCCCTGTGGGGCTCTCCCTTTTTTTACCTCCTAAATGCTGTATCTCTGGGTTCTCTCTTATACAGAGCAGAGAATAGCGTGAAGCAAGAAGGCTCTTGGGGCACAAACTAAGGAGGCGTTCACTCTAAGGGTCATGCAAATGCAGGGTCAACATTTGTATAAACCTGAGTGTGAGTGCACTGAGGGATAGAAAATCATAAGAGTGTTCACATCTGGTAGTTGTTTGCAATTTTCCCTCTTCTTTTTGCTGTGTCTTGAATATTTCTTTAAAACTTTTTTGTTTCTTTCTTTTTTTTCTTTTGCTTTAAGCAATAAGCACCTTAAGATTAAGGAGAAAATGAGATTTGGATTCCTAAGAAGTTAGTGTTATGTAACTCTAGGTGAATAATTGTTCTGTAGTAAAAGAGGAGGAGAGTCTCAAAGCTTATTACAGGTTGTCAAGGTTGGCAGTAGATGAAGATGATAACACAATTCCTCTTCCCTTTTCCAGTTGTGAGAAAAGAAACATATTATGATATGATATGGCACATAAATTTGAAATAATTTAATTCTTGAGAATTAAATAGGGTTTGCTAAAGAGCTCAGAATATAAATTTGCTAATTATCATATTATGTCATGTGGTTTCATAATGTTATATGTTAAGGGTGTGTTTCAAATAGTAATTTTCCTGCATTGTTTCTGAACATTACAGGTTCTATAATTAATATTCAAAGCTGAAATAAAACAAAAATTGATCTTCTTTTTGCATTTATTTTACCAAGGTTTATTTTTATTTTTAAATCTTTATTGTTGAAAATACTACATATGCCCCCCCTTTTTCCCCATTGACCCTTTCTAGCTTGCACCTTCCCCACATCCCAGGCGTTCATCACCTTATTGTCTGTGTCCATGGGTTATGCATATATTCACACAAGTTCTTTGTTTAGTCTCTTTCCACCCACTCACCCAAAATTGGTCATAAAGTCTGATCAGATTTTGAAAACAGAAACTTACATTTTATGATCAAGACAGTGTTAGATTGAATATATTCAATTTTATAGTTTTTCATATGGATATTAAACTGTCCTAGCACATTTTTCAGGCTTATTGTGATATAATGACAAATAAAAGTTGTATGAATTTAAAATAGACAGCTTGATATTTTTATGTCCATATTCAAATTTCTTTCAGAACTGGGTAAACTTTTATTGGTATTTGGACACCAAATCTGGGCATTAGGCATGCTCAATGCTACTCAGTGTCATTGTCTCCAAGACCCCTTCACTGGACAGAGCCTGAAAAGATATGCTTTTTAAAAATAATGAATTCATTTTGATATTTCCATTTTCATTATTCCTAAGGATAACCGAAAAAAAGAAAAATAAAGAAAGAACTGGATTTGCAGCTGTGCCTTCCATGCTGTGCTCTTCATGAGCTCTTCTCTCTGTTGGCCATCAGAAGGTGTTGCTATCTGCAATCTTTGTCTCTTCCAGACTTTCTAACACCTTTGGTTCCAGGAAAGACTCAGTGAATGTTTTCCAGGCTGGTGTTTTTTGCTGCTGTTTGCCCCATTTCACAGCCAGGGTAGTTCTGGATACCCAATAACACCCTATGCCATCTCACTATGCTACATCTCTATTTGCTAAATAAACATCACACATGAAGGACATAGTTTGGCTATTTGGGAGGTATGGAACCTTCATTAGCTGTTCAAAGACAACCTATCACGTTATTACCCTCAAGGGTTCTCATATAAAACTATGTATTTCCCAGCTTCACTTCATCTTGCTTTACTTTTCATGGATATCTTGTTTGCATTTGCAAATTCATTATCACAAAAAGGGTGAGTTTAATTTAAAAATTGCTGTTTCTCATATGCATGGTGTGTTTATTTAAACATTATCATTTCACAGTAATGACAATGGGATTTGTATCTGTTTTAGTTCATCTACAGAACCTGGCCTTGTGACTTCTTTTACTAACTTTTCCTGTGATGGCAGGAAAAAGAATTACACAATTATGAGTTCTCCTTCTTACTCCAGGGTGGATTTTTTTCTTCTTCTTTAGTTTGTTCAGAGGATCTGAAATCTTCAGGTCCAATTCACTGTTCAGAGATCCTTTTCCATCTTCCCTACAATATTTCTCATATTCATTTCCTTTTTGAACCTCTGATCATATTTATCATCAACTATCTTCTCTTTCCCTTTTTAACATGGTAGTAAAGGCCATGGTTTCTAGCTATGTAGCCTCAGGCAGGATACTTAATTTTTATGTCTCTTAGGTTTCTTCTCCAGAAGTAAAGGGTCATTATAATATCTATCTTATAATGTTGTTGTGAGGATTAACTGAACAGTATGACTAGACAATGTAAAATGGTGCCTTGCATTAAAAGTTTCTATTGTGAGCATCCTTTATTATTTACTGTGTCTATAACCTAAACATCATCATGAAAAAGACATCTGTCTGCTTCCAGGATCAAATACCTTACCCTCATCCCCACAAATAAACTCAACATGGTCCTACCAACTTCCTTCTTCATGTAGAAGGCCAAGGTGTCTTAATTGAGTACATGACAAATGGTAGATACAGGTAAGAAGGAAAGAGGAGAGAATGCAAGTGTACCACTGTTCTCTCTGAGATATGTTGACTTTGTTGCTTCTCTTTGCCATGTCTTCTTATAGGCAGGGTTGCCAGGTAAAATACAGGAAACCAAGTTCAATTTGAAATTTAGATAACAAATATTTCATTTTCATGGACATATTGTTTTGTATTTTAAATATTTTTAATTTTCTTTATATTATAACTAGAGGCCCCGGTGCATGAAATTCAAGCATTTGGTGGGAAAGGGGGTTCCCCTCAGCCTGGCCTGCACCCTCTCACAGTCCAGGGGCCTTCAGGGAATGTCCGACCAATGGCTTAGGCCCGCTCCCCTTGGGAAGTAGGCCTAAGCCAGCAGTTGGACATAGTGCTGCTGTGGAGGCAGGAGAGGCTCCTGCAACCACCACTGCGCTTGCCAGCCGTGAACCTGGCTTTTGGCTGAGTGGTGCTCCCCCTGTGGGAGCACACTGACCACCAGGGGCTAGCTCCTGCATTGAGTGTCTGCCCCTGGTGGTCAGGGCGTGTCATAGTGACTGGTCGTTTCACCAACCGGCCCAAACCGGCTCTCTGACATCCCTAGGGGTCCCAGATTACAAGAGCACCTAGGACAGGCTGAGGGACCCCATCAGTGCATGACTGGGGCCAGGGAGAGACATGGGACGTTGGCCAGCCAGGGAAGGACCACAGGAGGGTTCCAAGGTGTGTCTGGCCTGTCTTGCTGAGTCCCGATCAGCCAGACTCCAGCAGCAAGCTAACTTATCGGTTGGAGCATCTGTTCCCTGATGGTCAGGGCATGTCATAGCGATTGGTCAACTGTATGCCCCCTGATGGTCAGTGCTTGTCATAGTGAGCAGTTGAGTGGCCTTAGCATATCATTAGCATATTATGCTTTGATTGAATGGCCAACTGGATGACTGGACACTTAGCATATTAGGCTTTTATTATATAGGATGCTTTTGACACCCTAAAAAAACCTTTCTGGCTGGGGAGAGATTGGTTCTCTCTGAGCTAGCCAATTCTTAGAGGAAGGCAAAGGGCCTGAACATGTTTTCTGGTGTGTACACTAACCAATCTAGAGCCATACATCCTCTATCTGGCCTGTATAACCCATGAGATTATTCCTCTCCCTTACCAATCCCAGGGCCAGATTCCAGGAAACTAGTGACCACCACTATAGACTAATGCCCAACAAAATTATACAACTTGGCCAGTCCTAAACTGTTTACCCTGCCCTGTAGACACTCCAATATTGGCAGTGGCCTAAAACTTTTACTTTGCTTCTGACTTCTTCCTCCTCACCATTCTGGCATTTTTTCCCATAAGGCCTTGAGCAGTGTGCCATGCCTCCTGTCTCTAGGATCTGTGAGTGTAATAAACTTTGCTTTTTTTCCCCCTGAGCCTCTCTTCTGTCTCTGCTTGTGGCCACACCTGACTGACAATCTTATAAAAAATACAAAACATATAATAACAAATTGTTTTATATATCTGAAATTCAAATTAACTATGCATCATGCTAAATCTGGTGACCCTAACTGGAGGTTCCATGACATAGGCATTATTCTTCTGAGGATATCATGATTTGGTACAAAGAGAAACTGTAGCAGATGCTGTCACTCCCTCCCTTAGACTTGACTGGTCAGCATACTCCAGCCCACTTCCAGTTGCCAATGTCTGTATCTTTGGATCTGAGTGCTTTTTCTAAAACTGTAAAGGCAGATAAAAAATGTTGATGAGCCCTAGCCGGTTTGGCTCAGTGGGTAAAGTGTCAGCCTGCTGACTGAAGGGTCCTGGGTTTGATTCTGCTCAAGGGCATGTACCTTGGTTGCAGGCTCAATCCCTGGCCCTGGTTGGGGCAGGAGGCAACCAATCGATGTGTCTCTCTCATATTCATGTTTTTCTCTGTTTCTCCTCTCCCTCCCACTCTTCCTGAAAAATCAATGGAAAAATATCCTCAGGTGAGGATTAACAAACAAACAAACAAAAATGTTGATGAAATAATACCTACCCCCTCAGTAGCCCTCAACCAATGACTGCCAGAAGTTGGGGTATAAAAGTCTCAGTTCCCTCAGTCTCTGAGTGGAATCATTCTGAGGAATATATTTTACAGCATATCCAAGAATTTTCTCTCAAGGTTAAACTCCAGTTCACTGTGGTAGTGGCTTAGTAATGGACTCTTATACTGAGAATGTTGTCAGCACTTTCCCATTTTCCTTTCTCATTACCCTGTCAATTGTCCCTGTGCCTCCCAAATACTAGTACACAACTGGCAAGAGAATCCTCATATTCGTGTCCAGTTCTTGGAAATCTAATTAAGCTATGGGCTCTTAGTTTCACCTTTATTTCCGTGTCTTCCCGATGATGCCTATATTATGTTTTCCCCTTTGGTCAATATTACTACTTCTGTGGAGTAAGTGTATGGGTTTTGTTCTTAAAGAGCAAATAAAAACTCTCTCCAATTGCTATACTGTTGAAGAACAGTGTTTCACTTTTCATACCTGGCTCGCATTTTAGTAATTGTTTGATCTGCTTTTTTGACAACCAATAATCTGTTTCTTTCTCCAGGACACCAAGAGATTGGCTTGGAATTGGATATTAAGACCAGCACTAGCACAACAAATGAAAGACCTTCCACTGTTGCTTGTGAGGAACTCTAAAAGGGGTAGGATAATATGCAGCAAAATTATTGCCTTTTTGAGCTGGCAAAGAATATAACTAAAATAAAGAACTGACATCTTACGTGACAGAGTCTGAGTAGGAAGCATAGCATTTATCACCTCCTGTTTGCTAGCTTTGCTTTGGGGAAAAAAGTCAGCAAGATTTAATCTTGGATGACGCCTACTCACCTGGCTTGGCTTAAGCTAAAAACACAAAACAAAACAAAAACACAAAACAACAACAACATAAAAATGGTGAGGTATGATATACAATTTGGCCATGTTATGTATTAAAAATCAAAACCAAAATTTACTTTTCCAGGAAAAGGATGATCAGAAAAATCACACCATATATTGAAAACCAATAAAGGTGCAAACACTGTTAAAGAAAATGGGCATGGATTGTTGTCAGTGCTTAAGTGTGAGGAGAAATAGCAATGCCTATCCTTCAGGATTATATTGGAGAATACTGGGGCTGATTCATTAGAACAAATTTATTGCATGGAGCAGAATATATGAGAATGATGAAGCAGGTTATACAGGGATTTTACTGCATTTATCTTATAATATATATTTTTTATCTCCAATAATTATCCCTAAAGGGAAAAATCCTGAAAATATTGCCTTGACTCTCTACTGAAGAGTATGAATTAAATCTGCTGAACTCTGGAGTCTTGCTGAAGAACTCATCTAAGAACTCACAATCCTTCAAAATCTAGGCCTGATCTCAGACCATAGCATCTTTTCTTTCCTAAATACAGTCTCTGAGTGGGAGGTTCTCAATGTAGTACTGACGTAGGTGTGAACATTCAGTGTTTAAAGTCATGGGAAACAACTTAAATTGCCTTGAAGTTTTTCAAGCTTTGAAATTCCTATTTTGGATTTTTTAAAAAGGAGGGTGGGAGGAAGAAAAAGAGAAACAGCTTGTTCACTGGGTAGCTTTTTTGTCTACCTGTTTCCTCTATCCCCAACTCTCTGGAAATCAACAAATAATTTTATTGGCACTTGTACAACTAGTCTGCCAGTACCAGAGAAAATGTACTTTTTGGTATGTGCTTTTTGTATTGATAACTACAGTGAAAAAAAACCAAACAAGAAACAAAACCCTTTTCAGTGAGGTCTTCTCTTACACCACAGAGTCACAGCCATCACTAAGAGAAGCTATATTTACAAGGCCATGTTCCCTTGCAAACTTGCTTGTACAATCTGCTCCAGAACATTCCATCTGGCATGGATTAAAGAGATTCAAGACATAAGCTTACTTAAAGCAATACATTTTGTTTTTCAATCACAGATTCACAATCTGAGCAATAAAAGAAATAGAGTCTACTCCTATTTCTAATAAGTTTTTTTCCATTTTTTTATTTAACTTATTGATCTGAATTGATTTTGGTGTCCAGAAAAGCAGCAACAAAGGTGTTTGTATATTCTAAAGGAAAATGGTTTAGTGCTGAAACTGGCCATCAATCTATCCACAAATGATGTTTTTCAAGAACAATATTTATCAAACCTCAAGCTTATGAGGGTTTTCTTTATGTCCTGATTTTGCTGGTTGTTTCTGCTGAATGCAGATTGGCTCTATCTCTTTAAGTATATTTATAACATTCATTTGGAAAGTGAATAGCAGCAATACTTTTGCTTGGCAAGAAGTGAGTGCTAAATGAATATTTGTTCAATGAAAGAACACTTTACATTTTAATAGCATTACACAGTTCTTCCACTGCTGTGGTAATCATTGTTTTACTTGATTCTTGTAAGTAGCTAGTGGGGGGGGGGACTGAAGATCACTGATTCTATACATCCCTGACTAAGGTCACACAGCTGACAAGGGGCTTAGTTAGGATTTAAACTCAGGTTATATGTGGGAGAACATACCTTCACTCTACCAGACATGGAGACATGGAATGCAAGGCACCTTTGGGGAAGAACTAGTTCAGTTTGATGGAATTTTAGAATGTGTTATGTAGGGAGTAAATAGGAGACTATTGCAGAATGATAAATTTAGACCACCTTGTAGAGGACCTTGAATACAAGGCTACTTTGTTTGGATTCTACTCAAAAGGCAGTAGGAAACCAGTTGTTTTCCTTTTTAATTGAATTTACTGGGATGACATTGGTTAATAAAATTATATAGGTTTCATGGGTACAATTCTATAATATATCATCTGTATATTATAAGGTGACCAGACATCCCACTTTTGGCGGAACAGTCCCGATTTTTAACAATTTGTCCCCCGTCCCACGGCATTTTAAAAAAGTCCTGATTTTTGGAAAGAGACATATGTACTACTCTTTGTAATATTTTAAGTAATAAAAAAAGAACCCCCAGGTAAATGGTGTCCTGCTTTACCAATGTTAAAATCTGGTCACCTTAGTATATTATATTGTGTGTTTACCACCCCAAGTCAAGTCTCCTTCCATCACCATTTATTCCCAATTTACCCTTTTTTACCACCCCACCCCTTTTCCCTTTAGTAATCACCATACTGCTGTCTATGAGGTTTTTTTGTTTGTATATTTGTTTTGCTTAATCTCTTTACCTCTTTCACCTAGCCCACCAATCCCTCCCCTCTGACAGCTGCTAATTTGTTCTCTGCATCTATGAGCCTGTGCCTATTTTGTTAGTTTATTTTATCCATTACATTCTACATATAAGTGAAATCATATGGTATTTGTCTTCCTCTGACTGGCTTATTTCATTTAGCATAATCTCCAGGTCTATTCATGCTGTTACAAAAGGTAAGATTTCCTCCTTCCCCCTCCTTTTTCTTTTTAAAGATTTTTCATTGATTTTTAGAGAGAGAGGAAGGGAGAGGGAGAGAAACACCAATGCAAGAGCAAAACATTGATTTGCTGCCTCCTGCATGCTCTCCACCACGGATCAAGCCTGTAACCTGGCATGTGCCCCTACCAGGAATCAAACTGGCAACCCTTCAGTGCATGGGATGACGCCCAGCCAACTGAGTCACACCAGCCAGGGCAAGATCTTTTTCTTCTCCTTTTTTATTTACAGCTGAGTAGTATTCCATTGTGTAAATTTACCACAACTTTTTTATCTACTCATCTACTTATGGATATTTGGGTTGCTTCCAAATCCTGGCTATCCTATATAATAAAAGGTTAATATGCAAATTGTCCCCTCCACTGGGAGCTCAACTGGGGGTTCAACCAGGGGGAAGGGCTGGCTGGCCAATGCCCCCTAATTGGGGGCAGGGCTGGCCATCCAACCACCCATGCACAAATTTGTGCACCCAGCCTCTAGTTATAAATAATGCTGCTATGAACATAAGGGTGCACATATTTTTTTGAATTAGTGTTTCAGACTTCTTTGGATATATTCTCAAAAGTGGAATCACTGGGTCAAATGGCAGTTGTATTTTTAATTTTTTGAGGAAACTCTATAGTGCTTTCCACAGTCTGCATTCCCACTGACAATGCACAAGGATTCCCTCTTCTCCACATCCTTGCCTCCACTTATTGGCTGTTTGTTAATTTATTAATAGTCATCACTCTGGCAGGTATGAAGTGATATCTCATTGTGGTTTTAATTTGCATTTCTCTGATGATTAGTGACATTGACTAGCTTATCATATGTCTATCGGCAATCTATATGTACTCTGGAGAAGTGTCTATTCAGGTACTTTGCCCATTTTTAAATTGGGTGTTTGTTTTTTAGTGTTGAATTTTATCAGTTTTTTATAAGTTTTGGATGTTAACCCCTTATCAGATGTATCATTGGTGAAAGTGTTCTCCTATTCAGTGGGTTGTCTTTTCACTTTGTTGATGGTTTTCTTTGCTGTGTAAAACCTTTTTAGTTTGATGTAGTCCCATTTATTTAGTTTTTATTTTGTTTCCCTCACCTGAGGAGATATATCAGAAAACATTTTGCTACGAGAAACGTCTGAGATTTTACTGCCTATGTTTGTTTTCTTCTAGGATTTTCGTGGTTTTGAGTCTAAAATTTTAAGTCTTTAATCCATTTTGAGTTTATTCTTGTGTATGGTATAAGAAGGAGGTCTAGTTTTACTTTTTTTTTAACACATATCTGTCCAACATCTGTTATTGAATAGACTGTCTTTACCCCATTGTATGTGTTCTTGCCTCCTCTATCAAATATTATCAATTGACCATAAAAGTGTGAGTTTACTTCTGAGTTCTCTTTTTTGTTCAATTGATTTTTTGTCTTTTTTAATGCTAGCACCATGTTGTTTTGATTACTATGGCCTTATGGTATAGTTTGATATCAGGTAGCATGATTCCTCCAACTTTGTTCTTCTTTCTCAAGATTGCTGTTGCTATTTGGGATCTTTTGTGGTTCAATATAAATTTTTGAATTTTTTTCCTAGTTCTGTGCAGTACACCATTAGTATCTTGATAGGGATTGTGTT
The DNA here is from genome assembly GCA_004026665.1 of Murina feae. Taxonomy (NCBI): domain Eukaryota; kingdom Metazoa; phylum Chordata; class Mammalia; order Chiroptera; family Vespertilionidae; genus Murina; species Murina feae. Next base: position 4,940 of record PVJC01033403.1, on the reverse strand, counting down.
GAATGTATAGATTACTTTGGGTAGTAGGGACATTTTAAATATGTTAATTATTCCTATACATGTACATTATATATGCTTTCACTTATTTGTATCTTCTTCAGTTTCTTTCTTCAGTGTCTTATAATTTTTTGGGTACAGGTCTTTTATATCCTTGGTTAAATTTATTCTTAGGTGTTTATTTATTTATTTCTTCGTATTTGACTATTCTCTCCAGCCCCAATCCATCCCATCTTCAACATTCATTGCTAGGTTATAGGTCTTCCATGAACAAATTTCACTTTTAATCACTTTCTTTTCTAAAAAAATAAGTTTCATTTTTCAGTTACAATTTATATTCAATATTATTTTGTATTAGTTTCAGATGTACAGTACAGTGATTAGACAATCATATACTTTACAAAGTGATTCCCCTGATATTTCAAGTATCCACCTGACCCCAATACTCCTCACCTTTGGCAACCCACAGTCTGTTAAACACATTCTTAAAAATCATAAGATCTAGCTATTCCACTTCTGGGTATTTATGCAAAGAAAAGAAAAACACTAATTTGAAAGATATATGCACCACTATGTTCATTGAAGCATTATTTACAACAGCCAAGACATGAAAACAACCTACAGTAAGTGCCCATCGATGGATGAATGGGTAAAGAAGTGATAGTTACAATGGAATACCACTCTTTCCATTTTTGACAACATGGATGGACATTGAGTGTATTATACAATGTGAAATAAGTCAGAGAAAGACATATAATATTATTTCTTTTATATGTGGAATCTCAAAAACAAAATGAACAAAATAAACAAAACTCATAGATACAGATAATAGATTGGTTGTTATTAAAAGAGCCCTACCTGGTTTGGCTCAGTGGATAGAGCATCAGCTCAAGAATTGAAGAGTCCTGGATTTGATTCTGGTCATACACGTGTGGAAGGCAACAAATTGATTTATTTCTTTCATATTGATGTTTCTTTCTTCCTCTGCCTCTCCCCCTCCCTTCCACTCTCTCTAAAAATCAATGGAAAAATATCTTTGGGTAAGGATTAACCAAAAAAATTAAAATTAAAAAGGTTATCAAAGGAGAAAGGGTTTAGGATGAGTGAAATGAGTAATGAGGATGGTGATGGATTGTAACTAGACTTATTGTGATGATCACTTTGTACTGTATGCAAATATCAAATTATTATGCTCTACACCTTAAACTAATATGATACTATATACCAATTTTACCTCAATAAAAAAAAATCATGGGAAGGCCTGTTCTTTGTTTATAGGAGAGAAGAAAACTTCCCTTTCATGAATGCAGAACAAGGTTAAAACAGCACATTTATACAATTCTTGTCAAGGAAGAAATTGAGGGGTATAGCTAACATCTGGGAAGCTAGAATAAGCACAAAGATAGGGAAGATTATAAAATGGACTGGAATGGATTAATTTAGATTTTACAGGGGAAAAAATGCCAGTGGCTATTTCTTAGAATAAATGTAAACTTGCTTAAAATTCTTTAGAAAGGAAATAATGGAATTATAGAAAAATCACAACTAATATGTCCAGGGTGGCTAGAAAAAAACCTCAAAGCTTAGGTAATGATTGTACTACAAATTAATGTGGGCTACCCATTCTTTGTTTTCCAGGACCTTAAACTAATATCAATGCCGGTCTCCACAGTGCTGAGTCCATTTCCCTAAAGCCCCAAACCCCTCTTTTCTTGCTTCCATTGTCTTCCCAACACATCCACTATTATCTGACTTTGCTGGAAAAGAACAGAAATCATATGCTGTTAACTTCAGCTTTCCTCCACTCCACCTATACTTTCTCTGCATCCTCATCCACCTTCAACTTCTCTCCTACCTTCTACCTCAGAGACAGGTTTCCTCCACATCACTGAGGGCTCAGTCTTCCATGTGTGTCCTTGTTACCTCCCCTCAAAGCTTCTCCATATTTATCAGGAAGTTCCTAACTCCAGAAAAATCATTTTCTCCATCTGCCATGTCATTCTTATCAACCTACTGAAGTAAATCTCTTGAAGGTATTCCATATCTAATTAACTCTATTTCCTTTCTATTATTCACTTCCCAACTCCTATATATTAGGTTATAGCTCAAGGAATTCTGACATACCAATGGCCACCAAAATAAACAGATTCATAATTAAGATTTGAAGTTTATATAATTTCATACTAAAAATTAGAGCCTAACTTTGCTCAAGATAAGTTGTTTGGCTGATTACAACTGCAACCAAGTGTATAATATAAACAACTTTATAAAACATATACCTGAAAAGTGTATTATAGCTTTAAAAATAGTTAAGGATTTTCATATACATGTTATGATTAACTTCATTTAGTAGGAGTCCAGATGAAAATCGCTTCTTGCTTAGTGTGAATTTCACTTCAGCTTTTGCATCTGAATCAATTTGAAGAATGTTAGCCTCAAGCTGGAAAAGACTTAATTGCTCTTGTAAAAATGAGACAGTTCTGACAGAATAAGCCCTTAACTATCTGGCAACTGATCATTGGAAGTTAGATGTATTTTCCATATTGTGGTGAGAACTGCTTCCAAAAATTCTATTTCCAGAGAGTGAAGATGAGACAAATGGGGGAAAGGGGGTTATGAGGTGTGTTTTGTTTTTATGTGGAGTCAGACTAACTGATTGCTCATACTTAAATACCAAAAATATTGGAGCATTATTTTGATAAGTGGTAAGCTTCCTTACCACTGAAGTTAGAATGACATGATAATGGAAAACATATTTTTGGTCTGGTAGACAGTGAATATCAGATAAAAGGAAATATAGCATTTTATAGGAGCAGATGGCAGTGCTTTCACAAATTTTTTGAGCTTTTTCTTTGGTTTAAAAAAAACTAATGTAACGTAGCCAATTTAAATTACTAAAATCAGATGGTGTAATGACAGCGAGCACTATAGCACCTAGTAGACTGAATAGATATATAGGGTGATACTAATGGTGGATGCCATTTGTTAAGACTGGATAAAGAGAAATCACATATGATTGCAATGTTTAAATCACATCATCCTGACATTTGGGCCACTCTACAATGTGTCCTTAATGTCCACTCATGTTTTGGTGTCATCTGATTTTTTATTTTTTTTTATTTTATATTTTGAGCTAATATTAGATTTACAGAAAAAGCAAAAAAATAGTAGTGTTGCCATATAACCCTTACCCAGTTTTCCCTAATATTAATTACTTATATAACCATGCGATAATTACCAAAACATTGGTATAATACTAACTGAACTGCAGATAGTATTCAAATTTTACCAGTTTTTCTACTGAAGTTCTTTTTGTGATCTATAATTCAATCCAGGGTTTCACATACCATTAAACAGTTATTTCTCCTTAGTCTCCTCTAATCTGTGACATTTCCTCAGTCTTTCCTTCTCTTTCAAGGCCTTGACTTGAAAGTATTGATCAGTTATTTTGTAGAATGTCCCTCAATCTATATTTGTCTGAGGTTTTCCCATAATTGGATTGAGATTAGAATTTTTGGCAAAAATGCCACAGAGTTATGGTGTTTCCATCTCAATGTCTCACATCAAAGGTTTTATGATGTCAATAAGTCCTGTTTCTGATGTTAATCTTAATCACTTGGTTAAAGTAGTGTCTGTTGGGTTTTCCACTTATAAAGTTGCCATCATTCCTTTTGTAGTTAATAAGTAACTCAGAAGACCAAGATTTGTTAGAGCAAAATACAGCAACATTACTCATGTTTTCAAATGACTGGGCAACCCCTTCAGGGTAACACAGACACATTTGTTATGGAGGAAGAAGTACTTTCTCTATAGGAATGTATTCTTCATGCTTCATTTCCTTTCCATTTCCTACTACCCTTTGCTCTTCATTTATTTGGGGAAAAATAAAAATTACATATGCAACCCTTATTTCAGGAAATAGTAATTATTTATTTTGGAAATAGTAATTTATTTTCTTTCTACTGCAATACATTTCAGGTATGGCATTGGATAGAAGCTCTTAGATTATTTCTATTTCTTACTCATCATTTCCTGAATAGTCATGATCTTTTTCCTGTGTGTGTAGGGAAAGAAATCCTTTACAAAAAGTCATTGATTTTTATTTTTAGATTACAGATAACTCTCATCTTAATTATAACAATATTAGTCAGACTGACCAAATATAACTAAAAATAGTGGAATGACATAATTCCTTTCAAGTTCCATTTTCTTTTTTAAAATATATTTTTATTGGTTTCAGAGAGGAAGGGTGAGGGAGAGAGATGTAGAAATATCAATGATGAGAGAGAATCATTGATTGGCTGCCTCTTGCACTTCCCACACTGGAGATCCAGCCCACAGCCAGGGAATGTGCCCTGACCAGAAATTGAACCATGACCTCCTGATTCATAGGTCGATGATGCTCAATCACTGAGCCACACCGGCCGGGCACAAGTTCCACTTCAAGGTTGACTCTAAATGTTTTTGGTTTCCCATTCTTTAACTTTTACAATGAATTTTTTATTCATTTGTTCATTCATCCATTCTTTTTTATCTTTATTATTCATATTATTACAGTTATTCCCCTTTTTTCCCCCCATAGCTCCCCTCCTCCCAGTTCCCACTCCACCCTCTGTCCTTACCCCCCCCACACACACACTGTCCTCATCCATAGGTGTACGATTATTGTCCACTCTTTTCCCGCACCCCCAACACCCTTTACCCTGAAAATTGTCAGTCCACTCCCTTTCTATGCCTCTGATTCTATTCTATTCACTAGTTTTTTTTCTGTTCATCAGATTTTTTATTCACTTGATTTTTAGATTCACTTGTTCATAGATATGTATTTTTTGTTCATAATTTTTATCTTTACTTTTTCTTCATCTTCTTCTCAAAGCATAGCTTTCAGCATTTCATATAATACTGGTTGGGTGGTGATGAACTCTTTTAGTTTTTTCTTGTCT